>JANSTW010055468.1:0-11972 GCA_027564275.1 Diadocidia ferruginosa
AGTAAGGTGATATTCTTGCTTCTTTTTCAGTTTTATATGAAGTGGGTTACAATGTCCATGGTTTCATAATACAGGTAAGACGTATGTAGGGAGTTGTTCTTCCTATATGGATGTTTCTTGTTAATATGTAGATTTTGCGGAAGAAGTGAGTTCATATATAGTTTGCATAATATTTTATAAGACCACTGGTCTTTATATACTTTTTCTTCATATAATATTTGTATTATTTAAAAATTTGTCAAAATTATTTATTTAAACAAGTCGGTATTACGCTTACTAAATAAATTAAACTTAAAAATGTATCAACTTTATACCTTTTCAAATAACAGGCAATTGTCAAGTTATAAAGTTTATTTAAACTTTTAATGGTTCAATATATTTTCCATTTTCAATAGGTTAAATATCAGGGTTGTTATACAGAAGGTAATACATTCGCAATATTATTACATGGCATGGCATCCCATAACAATATAAATATATGGAAAGATATTAGCTTCAAGCTATATACTTACCTATTCAATTATTTCAGAAAATAAAGATGTAACGCTTTAATTTATTTTGACGTGTGGCATCTCTGGCATGCACTACACTAGATGTGAGACAAATTTCTTCAATAATAATAATGTAAAAAATGAAAATATACATAAAATATATATTCAATGCGATGTTGCTTTTGTTTGAACTGCACTGAACCGACACTATTCACCGATTTTAATTGGAAAAAATGCAAATAAATTACTGCTAGTAGATTGTATGGAGTAGTAGATTATTGTACTCAAGAGGTTGTGAGCTCGAGACTCAATCTCGCCGGGAATTTTCTCACAATCGGGCTATCAGGTGTTTATAAAAAAGCGATTTCAGTGGCTCGGAAGTCACTTAAAACGGTCGTTCGCCTATATAACAGATAGGGATATAGTGTCTATTTAAATTGAGTGAAAAAAAATGAAAAAAGCAGTTTTCTCATTGCTCTGTTAGTTCATTCGCATTTTCGGTTTAGTTTTAGCGCAATAAAAGGCATTGCGAATATGTGCAATGTGCATATATGCATAAACAAAATCAATGTACCGTGCACCACTATCTCCATATTATCCATATCGAACAGAAAAATCTTCTTGGCATCGAATAACATTTGAAATTCTTGTTGAACATATTATAAAAATAAGTATGTGAGATACCGATCACAAAAATCCATTATGTGAACTCGCTTATATATTATATAGATTTTATATTGAAAAAAAAAACAGTTTTCCAAAGTATTTTTCTCTATATATTTGAGGAAAATTTCAATCTTATGAATTTTTAGCCAGGTGTGAATTGCAATGACTTTATATAGTTTGAAATATGAAGTTTTTAAAACGAAAACTTTTTACCATATACGAACTTTTTCCATATACACACGAACATAACATCATCCAAAGAATGTCGAGTCTTACAAATCTATAGATATGTTCTGTACAAAGTACTCATCTCTATTGCATAAATATAGTGTTAAAAAGATATTGATAGCTGTGTAGACGTTGAATAAAATATTATAAATTTTACAATAAGAGGAATATTTTATGAATATAATAAATTTTTCGTTTTTGATATGTAAAATAAATGGAAATCCATTAGAGCCATCCGAGAGTCTGTGATAAACCAATATATTATTTAAAGATATGGGAGTACATATAAAATTTTAGTTTTACTTAACATCATTCATTTTATACGGTTAATTCTGGCAATTTGTATACTAACTACTTTTAAATTCTTACGAGCTGCACCTTTATATTATTATCAGAGAAAATAATAGTTTGTTAAATAGAAGAATATTATAAAATAAGTCTCTGCAACGACGACCAAATTGTCCGATATATTTTCAAGTATATCGAAACAATTCCAGTCTCACTTTGACCGAACGTTCGATAAATGTTTTCCAATTTTTTAAATTAATAAAATTATTAAAATTATTAAAATTATTAAAATTATTAAAATTATTAAAATTATTAAAATTATTAAAATTAATAAAATTATTAAAATTATTAAAATTATTAAAATTATTAAAATTAATAAAATATAAACTAAAATTTATGTAGATTTTTCAAATGTGTCTAAAAGAGGTATATATAAAAATAACCTGGTTGGAATAGGGTTAACAAATATTCATAATATTTAATTAGCAAACAAATAAAACCATAATGTTGCATAATATACCTTTGATTGGGAGGGAAATGTTTCAAATATTAAAAAAAAATACATGTTGGTGTTTGAAATTATAACGTACTTTATGTCCTACTTATGAATTTCCTGGACAAAATTTATATTCTGTACTCGACTGCGAGAAAAAAATGAGCTGATTTGCGGGAAAATATTTATGAAAAGGGAAAATTGAAGGCGGTTTATAAAAAGACGTATAAATATACTAAAACTAGCCATAATTTAGCAACAAAACATAAAAAAAAATTAAAAAAAAAATCCATTTGATTTTGTTATGCGTGAAATGTGGGGGATAAACAAACATATTTTTGCTCGACTTTTGAATGGGTTTTTATATTGAATGACATTTTCTTATACGATTGAGGACAATGAATATAAATAGTTTTTGCGGTAAAAATCGACATTCAAAAAAATCAAATATAACATAATTAATATAATATGAATGAAACTAATTTGTTTTACATTTTTGATTATTGTTCTCTTACACATTGACATGCTATTATATAACAACGCGTGTAGAAATGGGCTGGAACAGGTTCCGGATTTGTTGGTAGATTAGTTGGCTATTTATTTATATTAAACAAAAAAATTTAATAAATTTGGTTTGTTTCGTCGGTAGGTACGTGTATAAATTATACCCGTTTATTTAAAAAAATAATTTTGAAAAAATAAGAATTATGGGTTCCGGGCATAAAATTCAGTCTTCTAATTTTCGGTTTAGTCTAGAAAAGTAAACTATATTAATTACCTTGCAAGGACCACCTAGAAAATCTGGAATGGCATCGGAGTCAATGTATTGTTCGAGACCATCCTTCATGTGCAGGCAATCTGGACCACCATAGAAAAGAAACTTTGACCGAGTGTGTTCATCTAAATAAGATCAAAAATTAATTTAAAATAAATTTGAAATTATTGTATTTTACCTATAAAAGCACTAACAATTGTCCAGGCTATAGGAAATACCCGGGGAGCCCGAACTATGAAAACACGTCCCAACGTTTCGGGGTAATTTTTCTCAACAGTTTCAATAATACGCAAAAGAGCCTTAATACCGGGACGCCACAAATGACGCATTGACAGGCCATCCAAATCGACCAATAAACTCCAACTTAGTACAGGCTTTTCATGGGATTCAGTTGCTGCCTCAATTAATTTCAATCCTTCTTCACAAATGTGTAAGGTCATTTTGAGCAGTCCATCTTCGCCGACAGACTTCAATAGTCCTTTAGCATCCATATGACCTAAACGTAAAATGTAAATTGGTCTGCCATCGTTGTCACATTGATGCCAGCCACCCGGAAAATGTTTGGTGATAACCGAAGGTGTTTTGTAGTCACTAAGAATTTGGTCAACTTCGTTTTCTTCGCGCCATTTCAACGATTCTTGCAACATGTGTGATGATTTTTCAACGCTAAAATCACGTGCACGCAAAAAACGTAACAGCGTTTGATAGTTAGGAACTTTTGACGGATTATGTTCTTTCATGATTTCTCTTAATTCTAATAGTTTAGATTCTTGCAACGGTTCCAATTGACCCAAATGTTTACTGATATATTCACCGTCCAGCATATCCTCATATTCTGTTATCGATGGTTTTCTTGATTGTGTTTCAGTCGTTGTCGAATTTTGTCCTCCATTGACCGCTACATCACTACTTTCAACTAGTACAATATCGTGGGTGGCCGACACAGTAGGCTGCCACCGTTCGGCCGTTGTGATTCCTTCTTTTCGCATTTCTTCAATGAAATATTCGATAATTTCCTTGCCCTTCAGTGTCATTTGTGTGTACTGTTTCATGCCCATCTTTTCCATCGAATGTTCAAATCCGAAGAAATTCTTTATGTCTAATGTGGCCGTTTGATCGAAACAGGTCCAGTCGGCATTTTCTGGATGGGCATAGTAGCGACATCGTTCAAATATTTCGATTCTTGACGAATACGTTTCATTGACAGCTTCAATGTTCAACGATCTGGCTCGCATGTCCAAACAATTGTTTTGTATAAAATAAACAACATCCAAACCGATTAATTTCTTAAATAAATATGGCGCTTCTACGGCTAATTTACAACGACGACTTGTATTACGAATCGCACCATTTTCAGTTGTCTCATCGTTAACAATGTTACAGTCTAATACAATTGGCATCTGTGGACATTTTGGAAATCGACGTTCGTATGCCTGGAAAAAATTATTTTCTAATCAATATGCGTGCTTAAAAAATTCTTTAAAAAATAGCAGGGATGGAAACCGGTTTTTCAAAACCAAAACCAGAAAAAAATATAAAAACAGAACCAAAATTAAAAAAATGGTTAAAACCAAAACCAAAATTTTCAAATCAATAAAACCAAAATTAAAATTTGATTTTTATTTAAGATTTAAATATTAAAATCGGTCCAAGAGATTTTACTATCTTTTAAAATTAAAAACTAACATACAAATTGTCTTTATATAAGTTCACATTTTTAAACCAGAAATTTGTATGGTTTTTTGTATTGTATACGTCATAAATAAATTGTTCAGAGTACACTTTCTAATTTATTGTGTATTAATTTAAATTTCATCTCATTAAAAATACAAAACATCTCAAAGAATAATAATTAATATTAATTTGATGTAACATATATATTAATACACGTGAGTCATATGATTATTGATCTAATCTGATAGTAAATAAGTTTAATAAATTCTTTAATTTACTTAAATTCAAGGCTATTATCGGAACAACAAAAATTACGAGAATTTTCGTTCTAGCGAGATGTTTGTTTAAAATTTGAATATATTTAGTCATCAGCAATAATTTTTTTACATTTTTAAACATAATTTAAATTAAAAATAAATACAAACCGATACAAGTAAGTTACTTGAAAATATCGGATTGGAGTTCATTGGGGCAGAGGTTTAATTTTTCAATAATAAAATGCACTAAGTATACTACTTTTATAGACCCTATAGCTTATATACGTTCAAAACTCATGTGCTTCAAAATTTGGTACTGTTTTCGACCCACGTCCAGTCATCTTATGTCATCATCATATGTTGTATTATATCTATCGGTTGCTCTAGCAATTTCAAATCGAAAAGCAAAATATGCAAAACGTTTTTGTTAATGAAATTAAATTTCTATATTCGTATAATTAATAATAATTTACCAAGTATAGTTGTTACCTTTATAGTTATTGTAAGAAAAAAAAGGCAGTCTCGGAGACTGCCGACAAAAGCGAAAACAACTTTGAGGGATAAAATATTATTATAGTAAGAAAAAAGAATTATTTTATCGACCGTATTTATTTTGAAAACTTGAATAATCGGACTAGCGGTCGTTGAGGAAAGGGATAGTTACTTTTGTTTAAACAATTAGACATAATCTATCCTTATAAAATTATTAAATAAAGCCCAATTTCATGATCAGGTACAGTAAAAACATTATTAAAAATGATTTATTTGAACGAAGACGAATAAACGATATATGCGTGCGCCCAGGACCCATTATTTTGAATATACCAATTTATTTTTTGTCTACAAAATTAAATTATTCGTATGCATCTCAAGCTCCTCCAATTGAATGATTGAACAGTATTTTTACAACGATTAAACGATATATGCGTACAGGACCCATTATATTGAATATACAAATTGCATTTTTGCCTACAAAAAATTTTTTGGTATACGGTATTCGTTACACAAATTTCCACAATAAAATCGGAAAAGTTGTTTTTGTAATGTGCAGAAATAATTTGTACAAAAAAAATATTATAGGTAATAACTTCTTTTTAAAAGAATTTAGTTTAAAAAACAGCTTTATTTTATCTCGTACAACTTGATTTGTTGCAATGTTAAACCATAATGACTCCGATTTGATAATTCGATGATGTTGGTAACGAGAAATCGTATTTTTTACCTCTGTGGAAAAGTGCTCATTGTGGACTATTGTGATCTCTACATAATTTCTTTCGTTTTTCAATTTTAGTATTTCAAATTATGACAATAATTCAATTTTTAAATTCTCATTAAATTTATATATTAGAAAAAAGTTATTTTTAATTATTGTAAATATATATAAATAAAATAAACAATATTATAACCTTTTTCTAAAAGGTTATACAGATATAAAATGAAATATATTTGCAGAGAACTGTATATATTTGAAAACATAAATATAATCAGTTTTTTCCTTTCTAAATTTAGTTCATTATATATTAAGTTATAAGAGATAAGACATTTATCTCTCTATTATGTTTGACAAAAAAAAAATCTGTTAATTATATATTTTGTATATCTTATCAGTTTATGTTATAATATATATTTTGTTATATAAAATCCGTCCATACAGTGCTGTATGAAGGAAACTAATTTGTCTCTTATTGCTTCCAATCTTTTATATATTTTTTTAAGCTAAAATTTTATATGCAAAATAACTGTCATTCCTTATAGGAAATTATTGTATTAAATATTTATATAGGATATGGAAGCAAAGAGACAAAATAGTTTTTTCGATACTAGGACTTTCGATGCCAGGGCTTTCGGTGTCAAGGCTTTTCGATGCCACGGTATGTTCCGACAACTTGCTTCTATATGGAATATTCAGCATTATTGTAAATAATAAATTTAAAACGAGCGGAGAAAATTGGTTGAGAATCCTATGTATATAAAAATTAAATATTTTATTTGAATTATATATAGCTTCTAAAATATACCACCTACATTCTATATATTTTATATGCCCCATTATAAATTTAGACAATTTAATATTTTGTTAATTTAAATATTACTTTTCAACAAAAATATCTTACATACGCATATAGTATAGCTTTGATCGAATATTTTTTTGTGTTTATTTAAACTACTATTTATATATTTCTATATATTTCATTTTATTTTATATAAATAACATGAAAATTTGTATAATTATATGCTGAAAACAAAATTTTCTCTATTTCATATAATATATTGGTTTTTATATAGTCGATACTCCATATCAATTAATTTGTATATAATATTTTATACACGGCTTGCTCATGAATATTTTACTTTTACTGTCAGTGGAGTTCCTTAGCCATATCGAAGATTAGGACGTAGGTTCGAAACAGTTTATTCAGGTAGGGTCACATTTTATATAAAATAGTCTCAAATCATTGACCAAATTGTCCGATAAATGAATTCAAGTTTTCATAATATTTTATACTTGGATTTTATGTATGTAATTAAAAATGCATATTGTATGATAATTTCATAACTGCTGGGTAATCATTATTAAATTATATATTTATATCATTTTATTATAAACTTTATATATTGTGAATCTTATCTAAAAAATATGGGTTAAACAGCGATGCTCAAGTCAGTTTCTGTTGTCTATCAACTCAACAGTGGCCAGACTAACTGTGTAAGCAACCTCTGTGCAACACCACACATTTGAGATTATTTTATTCATCTGTAATCTATATTATATAATATATATATATGCATATATTTCTGCCAAAGCTTTGGAAGCAAATTATAAGTGTTTATAATATAGATATTATTTGAAACTTATAAATGTTTTTTACGACATTAATATGCTTCAACTATTATTAGTTCTTATATATTCTAATAAAATTCATATGAATTTTATTATATTGAACACATTTTTTATTGTATATGAAAATCTTAGTCACTTAAAAATATGGTTTTTCCGTCATTACTTTTATATTTGAAATTTCTTCAATTTTCTTCAGTATCTACGACATATACAAGTGCTCCAGAACAATAATAGGCAGTTATCGTCTTGGATGTATACAACCGACGAAAAATAAATAAGCGTTTATGTTAATTTTAGCAGAATGGTGCTAAGGTCGTCATCTATGTTTCAATTAGTTTACTAAATATCCAATTTATAATATTTTATGTTGACAACAATTTATTTTATATAAAAGGTAATTTTTGGTTGTATATGTATATTAATTTTAGATTTCAAACTTATTGTATATATATACAAGTACTCTATACTAATTACAGTGTACACTCGAAAAAAATTACCCCAAGCTGTTTGTGATAATATGTCCCCTCTACGTATATCGTTCTATAATTTTGTTTCTATCGATTTAGTTGAGGAAAAAAAACTATTATTCAAAATTCTTATATAGTAGAGTACAACTTATATAGTATACTTGTAGTAAAACTCAATAGGTCAATTACCTGCAAGAGTATTATTAGTATAATTAACATAATATTATCAAAGTATAAAGAAAATTGTAATATTCTTTTTATTAAAACATTTCCTATACATTAGTATCGTTTTTCAAACAAAATTGATATATAGAATTGAAATTATTTCTTGATCGAATGATATGTAATCTAATACAATAATGTATGCATATACAAGTTCTGCTATGGGTCATCGTCTTATGTTTTACTTGTATAAGTCACAGCCTATAAGATGATTTAATATTATTTTTAATATAATTTTGTTCTATATCTTTTGCTAAATTGCGATTCTTTATACATATCAGTGGGAAAAGATTGTAAGTGCACTTACCATACTTTTGAGTTATTACCAGATTTGAATTTCCAGTGTCAATCTACTGAGTAAAATTCATTTTTATATTAGCCAAATTGACGAAATTATAACGATTTTACAAATAGAAAATGTATAGCGGCTCATGGAAAACAAAAAATTTAAATCGATTTTCTGTAAAATCAACTTTTGGACGTTACAATCTTTTTCCAGGGACCCACAGATATAGGTAACGTCAAAGGTCCTATTCTGGACTTATTTTGCTACTCTAGACCAATTTTGCTGCAGTATACGTTTACAGAAACGCTCTATTTTAAATAGTTCTTAAGATTTTATAAAATAAATTTAATTTAATGTTTTATTTACATCTTTTTGATAATTTATAGTGTAAAAATTATATGTCCTCCTTTACTTAAAATGTCATAGCGTCTAAATTTTTTGTCCGATTTCGTTCAAACTTGGATTAATATTTTTGTACCAAAATTATCTTTCACCTTAAATCTTGAAAATAATTAATTAATTATTTTTTTTTACAACATAAAACAAACAAATAAAAACTTGAAATTTTCAAAAAAGCTTAAAAAAACTCACTTTTTTGACTTTAAAAGCTTGTAACACAAAAACTACTTATCCAATTGACATAAACCAGATATCATCATAATAGCAAAAAGACTAACCTCTCGATCAGTAAATTTTAGGTTGTTTAAATTTATAGATCACAAGATTTTTGGCCATAACTAATGAGCCGAAAAACACGTTTTTTGCTAATATTTAGATAACGGTTTTTTGAAAAAAAAAAAAAAAAATGGATGTAATTTTCGTTTTTCAGCGACCTTAAATTAATCTAAAAAACACTTTTTCCCGAGGAACATTTTTCGTGTAAACTATAGTATTATTTATTCTACAAGCTTATTTCAACGTATTTAGTAAAATAGGACCAGAATAGGTGATAGGACCAGGATAGGACATTCGACGTTATATAAATATTTTATATATATATATTGGCTGTTGACAAAAAAGTTGATATTGAAACGACTTAATATTGTTGTTATAGTGTAGATTTAGAATTTACATATATTAATATGTAAAGTATTTTTTTTAATAATGCGATTAAAAACATGTATTCTTATATATCTAATTTATTAAGAAATATTATTTACGAGTATATATTATATAATATACAGGTTAAATAACCTTATATATAGTTGTTAATATAAATTAAATAATAAATAAACAATAATAAAATTTCTTTCAAATTAAAAAAAAAACAATTTTGTCAATACTGTCTCATACTAATAATTCTAAATTTGTCTATTTTGTATCACCTATATGACCTAAATATTTTGTTCAATTTCTTGTAAGAATTAGCATTTAAAAATATATGTTACCTTAAATAAAAGTAAAGGTTTCTCATTTAAATAAAAGTATATAGTTTCATTTAAAATAAAAATAATATTATTTGGCCTTATATATAGATATGAGCCCAACTATTGTTATATTATATTCACAATCTCTGCAAATTATCTTATATTATGCAATGGGAATTTAAAATAAAACCCCCTAGAGATGTCTGTTTTGCACAAAATATTATTATAATAATATACACAAAGAACACACTGCATTTCATATTGATAATGACAATGAAATTTTTGTGCTTTAGCCTACAAAATATTTTGTATACTTAAACAATGTTTGTCTAAAATTTATATAACACAAAATATATTCTTCAAAGGTTATATTATATTTGCGAAAATATTAATTATATATATAGGTATATTGTTCATATATGACGAAAATTTCGCAATAAAAAACCCAACTATATAAAATATAAGTCTCGATATAGATAGTTATTAGTTATATTCCTTTTATCGCACATCTAAATAAAAATTGATTTTATTTTTATAAATTGCTCAGCATATTCGAGAATGCAGCAGAATGTTTTTTCGCATACAAATTATTTATTTTTTGCCAATCAATAAATCTAATAAAACTTATATATATAAAGGTTTGCATATATTTGTATATAATGTATATAAAACAGCAACAAATTACTTTATATAAATTATGTATAATTGGCTTTGGCTGTGAAAAATATTATGTAATATAAAATATTAATTTATATACATATACCTAGGTATCGGTTTATTGGAAAAGGTTATTATTTTATTAGACATATATAACTTTGGAATAAGATATAAGAGGCGAGTGGGTGTGGGTATATATACGTCACGATATGCATTTATACGCATAATAAAATATATTAATATGTTCTTGTGAGATTTTTATTAATAATATTTCTTAGCATTTTTTATTTGCTTAAATCTCATGCTTTGTATAATAACATAAAATAACAAATTAAGATTTAATAAAAAAATTAATCTGTCCTTTGTTGCATTGTCTTTGAATAAAATAGAATAGAATAGAAGTTGTATAGATTCTATATTAGAATTTATCGATAAGCGAATATTTTACAATAAAAGCTTAGTAAATTTCTTATATATAAAAAATATATAGTTTGATATATAAAATATGTATACCTATATATGCTCTATGCACAAAATATAGAATCCATATAAAATTACTTTTGTCATGATATAAAGATAATATGAAAAATATGAATATATTATTTAAAACACCTTTTGAAAAGAATACATTTAAATATTTTTTTTATGAAACATCCAGACCAATATAGTTTTATTAATCACATAAAAAAACTAAAAGAAAAACCATGATTTTTTCATTCATATATATGTGAATATGTTATATAGGTATATAATATTATGGAAATATAAAGAGGCGTTTTCATATACTATATAACGATAAAAAAACCTAAAAACTTACAGACAATAATATTATTGAGAATGTTATTCTAAATACACTTATCTCTGTGTATATATTTTCAAAAAGAATAAAATGTCCTATTCATTTTATATATATAAATATATTATGATAATGAAAAAAATCAACATATATCTATGTATGACGTCAAAGATATACAGAATATCTTTGATACATAAATTATTTATTATCGCATATATAAATATCATGTGTATTTTTTTTTAGAAACTGTCTGCGTCCACTTCATGCGATCATGATGATAGGTATCAGCTGTTATATTTGTGTATACATACAATAAAAATAATGAATGCTAAAAATATATTTTCGATAAAATTTTCTCACCTTACGTCGTATATACATTAGAATACGAAGAGGGTGTTCTGCAGCATAAATAGATTTTTTTTTAAATAAATTTAATAAATTAAATAAATTAAATAAATTAAAT
>JANSTW010055479.1:0-11194 GCA_027564275.1 Diadocidia ferruginosa
GATGTGAGGTCACCTTTCTTCAGCAAACAATTGGAATTTCACCAGACTCCCACACTTGACCCACAATAGGTTTGGTTGAAATGCACTTTAGCGGTGCTTTCAGCAGGCGCCTCTTGCTTTCACTTATAATGTAGGAGATCTTCCCCCCGAGTCACCCTATATATTTTGTTAGTGGTATAAACCACCCCCTAGGGCAGGAGAGAAGTTTAAAGTTTCAGATAAAAAACGTAAAAATTGAGATTGTGACGTCATTAGAAAATATATAAAAGCACCATATTTGAAGGATGGATAGAGGGAATAAATATGCGTATTTTGATATATCACACGACCCCCTTCCTACCCCTATTTTTGTAAAAATTTACATTTTTTTATTTTTTAGGTTATGTTTGTTTGTAGATTAGGGGAGAGTTACAAAGAGTTACAAGAGGAACAAAATTTTATGACAATACTCTAGGCTATTTTCCTTAATCTACAAACAAAGAACTTAAAAAATCAAAAAATGCAAATTTTTACAAAAATAGGGGGAGGAAGGGGGTCGTGTTGTATATCAAAATACGCGTCTTTACCATCTATCCAATTTTGTATTTTATATGGTGCTTTAAAATTTCCCAATGACGCCACAATCTCAATTTTACCGTTTTTTTATCTAAACTTTGAACCCCTCCCCTGCCCTAGGGGGGAAGGTGATTTCCTCCACTAACAAAATATATGGGGGTGACTCGGGGCAAGGTCTCCTACATTATAAGAAGGGTAAAGTGCATTTCTGCCGAAAATTTTTGCTTGTCTCCACACCAGTGGTAAATGTCCCAGCCTGAGACTTGTAATATAAAGCAATAGGAGCCAGGGGATCACGACCTCTTTGGTGTGTTGAAGCATTGCTGGAAAAATATTATCTGATCCAGCAGATTTAACGGAAGCCAAGCGAGGTTCCGAAACGTTGTCGTCCGTGCCATCGCACACACCCTCGGAAATGAACCCTTAGCAGTTCCTCTAGAGTTTCCCTAGACGACTCCGTGTACACCGCTGAAATGGTCTTTGGATTCGAGTGTACTTTGGATAAAACTTTGCATAATCTCGCAGAGTCTCTTGTATATACACTCAATGGATTGGACAAAGTCCACCCATGCTTATTTCTTAGATGTCCTAATGTGTTTCTTGTACTCTTTAAGGCTATCTTTGTATGGTTGCCAAAATCTGTGTCGGTAGCAGTTGTTGTAAACCATCCTGAAAATGGTCAAATCAACGTTCCACCACGCTGGGTCAGATTTTTTTTACTATAAGTGATAGGATACGACACCTCCGGTCATGGGTTCGACAAACTTATTTAACTGGTCCTTTAATACAGCTACATATTGAATTTTAATACTAGGTAGAATATATGCCGGGGGCTCCCGGACTGATTTTTTTTATGTTTTTGTGATAGATAATCATCATCGTGTTACCCTTTTTTCTATCCAATACCAATAGACGAATATATCAAATGTGATAGATATATCTGATTAAATTTAATTCTACTTAATCTTGTCAAAGCTGATGAAATTTAATGAAACCTGTGGTAAAATTTTATCACATTAGATTAGATCGGACCAAATTCTAAAGAAATCATCATCATAATTAGATAAAATCTGAACAAATTATAGTAAATCTAATAAAATCAATGCGATTCCGAGCAACTCATCTGACCAACCTTTTGCTAACTATGTTTTTTCTCTCTCTCTCCAACAGATCTTATGCCTTGAAAAAAATGAAGTCGGTCTTAGGCTTTTTGTTGTTAGCAACAACAATAACAAATGTATTGAGTGGCGGAGGTGGTGGTGGCGGACCAGCAGCAGCGGCAGCAGCCCAAGCACAACAAGCCTCCTCGGCAAATAGTAGTTTAATTGATAACAACAGTACCGTAACGCATCACACATCATTTGATACAAAACTAAATCATCTGGTGGTGGATCGGAATACGGGACGGGTATTTATCGGTGGCATTAATCGGATATATCAACTGTCACCGGATCTGGAGATAACGGCAACGGCCGTAACGGGTCCTCGAAATGATTCAAACGATTGCACGGCACTAGAATGTACGTCGACAACGGTACGCCGTCTGACCGACAATGTGAACAAGGTGCTGTTGATCGACTACAGCACAAGCCGATTGATCACTTGTGGTTCGGTGTTTCAGGGCGTCTGTACGGTTCGAAATCTGCAAAATGCCAGCATTGTGGAGCAGGAGATTCAAGAGGCGGTAGTGGCCAACACCGAACGTAGTTCTACGGTAGCGTTTATTGCGCCCGGCCCACCAAGTCCACCGGTCAGCAATGTAATGTACGTCGGTGTTACGTTTACCGCCAATTCGCCGTATCGCAGCGAAATTCCGGCCGTCTCATCACGTAGTTTAGATAAATCAAAAATGTTTCAAATTGCCGCATCGGCCGTTACGACTGGCACACGAATGTTTATCAATTCGTATGCGCGCGAGAACTACCTGGTGAACTATGTGTACGGTTTTAGTTCGGAGCGGTTTTCGTACTTTCTAACGACTCAACTGAAGCACAACTTTCACTCAACGCCACGCGAATACATAACGAAGTTGGTGCGAATTTGCCAGGAAGATCACAACTACTATTCGTACACAGAGATCCCGGTGGACTGTATAAGTGAGGCGCAAGGTGGCACCAAATACAATCTGGTCAGAGCCGCCTTTTTAGGCAAACCTGGTTCGGATTTGGCTGAAAATTTGAGCATAACTCCGCAAGATGATGTTTTGTATGCGGTTTTCTCCGAAGGAAAGACTGATGATGTGCCGACAAATCGGTAAGTGACTGCAGATTTTTCCTTTTCCAGAAATATTACATTTTTCCTTCTAGTTCGGCCCTGTGCGTCTACTCGCTCAAGGCAATACGTCGAAAATTTATGCAAAACATTAAGGCTTGTTTTAATGGCAATGGTCCACGTGGCTTGGACTTTATTTCGCCCAATATGCATTGCGTGTCGACAAAACTGCAGACGATTAGCGAAGATTTCTGTGGCCTAGATGTGAACTCACCGTTGGGCGGCGAACAGCCAATAGCTGCCGTTCCAGTAATTCTGATACCCACCCAGCTGACAGCGGTTGCGGCAACGCGAACCAGTGGCTATACGGTTGTGTTTATCGGCACAATTGACGGCCACTTGAAAAAGGTCGTGGTCGAGTCGGGCACATCGGCCGTCGAATATGCCGACATTGTGATCGATGCCGATTCGGCCGTTCAGGGTGACATGCAATTCGATACGCAGGAACTGAATTTGTACGTTATGACAGAGCGTAAGGTGTCCAAGGTTAAGGTTCACGATTGTACGGTATTTCAAACGTGTGTCGATTGTTTGGGCGCCAAAGATCCCTACTGTGGCTGGTGTTCGCTAGAGAACAAATGTAGCCTACGTTCAAATTGTCAGGATGACACAAATGATCCGCTCTTTTGGGTAAGCTACAAAACGGGCAAATGTACGACAATTATCAATGTCTCACCATTCCAACTGCAACGAACCACAGCAAGAACGGTAAATTTTCGGATAAACGTCTGCAAATTCGTAACTAAAATAATTTTTTTCCAGCTCGAACTACAAATTGACCATTTGCCGTCGCTAAAAGAGAATCTACTGTGCGCCTTTACCACAGCCGACAAACCGACAATATTCACAAATGCCACGCGCAAACGTAACGGCGTCAATTGTACAACACCTCGGACCGATTTGCTACCTCAAATTGCACCAGGAAAACGTAAGTAGAAGTTTTTTTAGTCATTTTCAAATCAATTTCTTTTCACACCTTATCATTGCAGATCACTTTACGGCCAAATTGTCGGTGCGCACGGAAAGCGGACCCGATTTGGTGGCGACAAATTTCACATTTTTTGATTGCAGCACGCATTTGTCGTGTACGCGCTGCGTATCGTCAGAGTTTCCGTGCGATTGGTGCGTAGAGGCACATCGATGTACGCACGATACGGCTGAAAATTGTCGCAACGACATTCTGGTGACGGGCGTTAGCGTAAGTTTTTTTTTAATTACGTAATTTTTCTTTCCAATTCCTCGAAAAAATTTACTTTAAAAAGTTGAAATTTAGAAACCTACGCCTGATCGGTCAACGAAAAGTGAATAATTTTGTAATATTGCTCTCTATCTATTTGATCCAACTGATGACGGGTTATCCTAGAAATAGCGCAACTCTTGTCAGTATGAGTTAATTGACAAAGTTTTTTGAAGGCTCAAGCGAATAGCCAAAAATATTCACTTTTCGTTGACCGATCAAGCCTGAAATCCCGAAAATAAAATTGAATATTTAAATTTGTACAGCGAATCGGACCATCGTATCGTTCGGGACCGGGCTTTTGTCCGACAATAAATGCAACGGGCGATGGAAATGAAATTCTAGTGGCTGCCGGTGCAAAGAAATCAATTAAGGTAAGAATTGTTGGCTGTTTTGAGATAAGATCGAGTAAATAAAATTGGTCCACACATAGGTCAAAGTTCACATTATCGGTCAATTTATCGTACAAACTCGATTTGTATGTCAATTTAACATCGAAGGTCGGGTGACGAGTGTAAATGCTCAGTTGCTGGGCGACACCATCTATTGTGATGCCATGGAATTTGTGTACACTTCAAAGTCGCCCAATCTAACGGCCACATTTGCCGTCATTTGGGGCGGTTCAAAGCCACTGGACAATCCGCATAATATTCATGGTGAGAGAGAGACAGATAGTTAGAAACAGGTTGAATTTAGAGAAATAATTTGAAATTTTCGTAAACTTTCAGTTGTAATTTATCGATGTCGAGACATGTGTGACAGTTGTGGCACCTGCTTGGCCCTGCCCGAGAAGTACAATTGTGGTTGGTGTCAGTCGACGTCAACGTGCGAAGTTGACGATCAGTGCAGCAAACAAGATGAGAAGAAAAACGATTGGCTAAACCGATTGCAAACATGTCCAAATCCGAAAATAAATTCCTTCAAACCGGCCACCGGTCCGTGGGAAGGAGGCACCAACATAACGATTCGGGGCATAAATTTGGGTAAAAATTTCACCGACATCTATTCGGGCGTTAAGGTAGCCGGCATTAGTTGTATGCCCTATCAGAATTTGTACGTTGACACAAAAGAAATTGTGTGCAACGTGGACAGCCCGGGAGTGCAACAGTATCGCCACGGTCGTATTGTTGTACAAATTGCCGATTATCGTGGCGAATCGACGACCGACTACGAATTTGTCGATCCACAAATAGACGATTTCAAACCCAAATTCGGACCCGTTTCGGGCGGCACTCAGATAACGATTAGCGGTGATTACCTGAATGCTGGAAGTCGCATAAAGGCATTCATTGACGATCAACCGTGCGAAATATTGAGCGTCGACAAGACACAGGCGTTGTGTCGAACGAGTCCGGCAAAAGCACAGATAAACGGAAAACTTAAGATGACCTTTGACAATGGCGTTCGAGAGTTTAGCGGTGAATCATTTACGTACGTTAAGGACCCCACAATCGAATACGTTTCATCGGGTCCGACAGGTCAGCTGAAATCACCCAAGGGCATTCCGGCCGGTGGCATTAAAATTGCCATCGTTGGCAATCAATTCGAATCCATTCAAACGCCAAACATGTACGTTTTCTATCAGGACAAAACCTATCTGAGCCAATGTGAGGTGCTTTCAAACGTTGAGATGTCTTGCGATTCGCCGAACATCGATGCAGACAATGCATACTTAGATGCAGATCGTCCGCTGCAGCTGGAGTACGGTTTCAAGATGGATGACGTTCTGTCCGTCCAAAATCTGTCCAAGAAGGACAATCATCATCCGTTTGAATTGTATCCGAATCCAATTTATAGTTCGTTTGAGGAAAATGTGAAATATTTCAAAAGTGAATATCTGACGATCAATGGCAAGAATTTAGATCGAGCGTGCAAAGAGTCGGACGTTATCGTTATGATTGGCAAGGGTTTGTGCAACATAACGTCTTTGTCACGACAACAACTGACCTGTCGACCACCGATGGAAGCAAACGATCTTAATGAGTAAGTAATTTATTGTATTATATTTAAAAAAAAATAGATATCGACAAAACATCGATTTTTTTAGATATATCGACAAAAATATCAATTTTTTAATATTTTGAAGAATCTGGCGACCATTCTTAAAACTCTAAAATATTTTTTAAAATTGACAAATATTTAGACCTGTCGGAAAAATGTCGATTAAATTTAGAATATCAAAAAAGGGTCGATATTTTTTTATATCGAAAAATGTCGATATTTTTTAATATTAAAAGATTTCCAAGAAACTCCATAATTTAAATCTCCAAAACGAAAAGTATTTATTTTGTAAAATTTATCAAATTCTTAGATCTGTGGGATATTTAAAGAATTTTTCGATATCGACAAAAGGTCGATATTTTTCGATATCGAGAAAATTTCGAATTTTTTTGAATATTGAAAGATTCTAGAGAAATTTCGGAATTTATTTCCCAAAACCGAACGTATTTGTTGTAATATTAAAAAATAATAAAAATGTCGACAAAAAATATCGAATATTTTTTTAAATATTTTAAAAGATTCTGGAAAAAATCCACAATTTAATTCCTAAAACCGAAAGTATTAAGTTTGTAAAATTGACAAATTTCAACCTGTGCGATACATCGAAAAAATATCGATATATTTTTATTATTGAAAGATTTCGGATTAAAGTTACTAATTAAATACTCAAAACTAAAAGAATTTATTTTGTAAATGTTGACAACATCTAGACCTGTGCGATATTTCGAAAAATATCGACATATTTCGATATCGACAAAAACATCGATATTTTTTAAATATTGAAAGATTTCGGATTAAAACTCACAAATTAATTCTCAAAACCAAAAGTGTTTATTTTGTAAAATTTTGGCAATATTTAGACCTGTGCGATATATCGACATCTTTCGATATTTTCGATATGTCGAAAAAACAAAGACATTTTTTGAATATTGAAAGATTCCGGCCTAAAATTCACAATTTAATTCTCAAACCCGAAAGAATTTATTTTTTTAAAGTTGACAAAATTTAGACCTGTGCGATATATCGTAAAAATATCGATTTATTTCGATATCGAAAAAACATCAATATTTTTTAAATATTGAAAGATTGAAAGAAATTGATTCTCAAAACCAAAAGAATTTATTATGTAAAAGTTGACAAAATTTAGACCTGTGCGATTTATCGAAAAAAATGACGATATTTTTCGATATGTCGAAAAATCATCGATATTTTTTGAACAATAAAAGATTCCGGATTAAAATTCACAATTTAATTTCCCAAAACCGTAAGTGTTTTGTAAAATTTAAATTTTAGACCTGTGCGATATAAATCGAGAAATATCGATATTTTTCGTCGATATATCGATAATTTGGGGACTTTTAGACTTTCGTTTTTCTTTCTCTAAGAAAAATTTCACATTTAATATTGACGAACAATTCTTTTTCCTGCAGAGCTCCAACTGTAATCGTAAAGGTCGGCAATCATTTGTCCTATGAGATTGGTGTACTTAGCTACGCATCACCGAACATTATGCACGGTCTCAGTCGGAATGCATTGTTCGGTGTTATTGCCAGCGTTGTAATTCTGTTCCTAATTTTTGTCGGTCTACTTATCGCCTATCGCAAGAAGACAAGCGAAAGTAATCGAGTTCTCAAGAATATGCAGGAACAAATGGACATTTTGGAGTTGCAAGTCGCTGCCGAGTGTAAGGAAGCGTTTGCCGAACTGCAAACGGAGATGGGTGATTTGACGGGCGATTTGACGTCGGGAGGCATTCCATTTTTGGACTATCGAACGTACGCGATGAAGATTCTGTTTCCCAATCATGAGGATCATGTGGTGCTGCAATGGGAACGACCCGAATTGTTGCGCAAAGAGAAGGGCTTGCGGTTATTCGGACAGTTAATAATGAACAAGACATTTTTGTTGTTATTCATTCGAACGCTCGAGTCAAATCGATACTTTTCGATGCGCGAACGGGTAAATGTGGCATCGTTGATTATGGTTACGTTGCAGAGTAAACTGGAATATTGCACAGACATTCTGAAAACGCTGTTGGCCGAACTCATTGAGAAATGTATCGATGGCAAAAGTCATCCGAAATTGTTGTTGCGACGGACGGAGAGTGTAGCAGAGAAAATGCTCAGCGCCTGGTTCACCTTTCTATTGTACAAGTTCCTGAAGGAGTGTGCCGGCGAACCGTTGTACATGTTGTTTAGGGCGGTCAAGGGTCAGGTGGACAAGGGGCCCGTGGATGCGATTACGCATGAGGCACGGTACTCGTTGAGCGAAGAGAAACTCATTCGACAATTGATTGAGTTTAAATTGATGACAGTCTATGCGTCAATTACGCAACAACCGATAATTTGTAATAACATTGAAATGTTGCCGACAAATACGGAGAATATTCCGGTAAAAGTGCTCGACTGTGACACAATCGGTCAGGTGAAGGAGAAGTGTTTGGACACAATTTATAGAAATACACCGTGGTCACAACGACCACGTCGTGATGATCTGGATTTGGAATGGCGTACGGGTGCATCGGGTCGCGTTATTCTGTACGATGAGGATTCAACGTCTAAGCAGGAAAACGAATGGAAGAAACTGAACACATTGCATCATTATCATGTGCCGGATGGAGCTTGCTTGAGTCTGGTGTCGAAACAAAGTTCAATTTATAATTTCTCAATTCTGTCGGACAAAAATGACAAATCGCATAAGTATGAAACGCTAAATTTGTCCAAATACGCTTCGTCAAGTCCGCCATTTAGTCGTGCCGGCAGCCCATTGAATCAGGACATACAGGAGAATGGACTCAAATGGTGGCATCTGGTTAAACATCATGACATCGACATACAGAAGGAGGGCGAACGGGTCAACAAAATGGTGTCGGAGATCTACTTGACGCGTTTGCTTGCCACCAAGGGTACGCTGCAGAAATTTGTCGACGATTTGTTTGAGACGATCTTTAGTACTGCTCATCGTGGTTCGGCGCTGCCATTGGCCATTAAGTATATGTTTGACTTTTTGGACGATCAAGCCATTCTGCATGGCATCACCGATCCCGAGGTTGTGCACACATGGAAAAGTAATAGTTTGCCATTGAGGTTAGTCGGTTTAATAGATTTGCTTCTGATTGCTTAAACTAAATTTGATTTCTTCTTAGATTTTGGGTAAATTTAATAAAAAATCCAAATTTCGTATTTGACATACACAAGTCGAACATTGTGGACTCGTGTTTGTCGGTTGTTGCTCAAACATTCATGGACTCGTGTTCAACGTCAGACCATAGATTAGGTAAGAGACTCGAAATTTTCAACTCGTTCAGAGAATTAATACTTTTAATTTATTTAAAATAAAAACCAGGTAAAGATTCACCCAGCTCAAAATTGCTGTATGCAAAAGACATTCCGGCGTATCGAGGTTGGGTCGATCGCTACTACTCAGACATTCGAGACATGCCAGCCATTTCCGATCAGGACATGAACGCAATGCTAGCCGAAGAATCACGGGTATTTGTTTGTTTAATCCAAAAATTTCGTGTAGGATGTTTAAAAATATTTTCTCTATTCCATTCCAACAGATGCACACAACAGAATTTAACACAAACTGTGCACTCCATGAGCTGTACACATACGCTGTAAAATACAACGAGCAATTAACGGTAACACTAGAAGAAGATGAATTTTCACAGAAACAACGACTCGCCTACAAATTGGAGCAAGTACATAATATTATGTCATCGGAATAGATAGATAGAGAGCAGGCGCCACACTATACAGAATTAATTAGTAATTATATAATTTTATTGGAAATAATTCTTCCAAAAAACTCTTACTCTATCTACATATATACAAAGATAATCCCAGCCGAACAACAACAACAACTCATATGTGTTAATTGTTTTTTTTTTAAATATTTTTATTACTTATTTTTATTACTTTATATTTTTTACTAACCTATTGCAACTACTTTAATGTTTTTTTAAAAGCCATTTTATCGTCCTACCGCGCACCTATATCCACCCGATCATCCACTACATCAATCCTTCCTCTGGCAGAAAAAAAAATTGAATAATTTTTCAAAACACTTTCGAAAAAAAAAATTAAAAGCTCAAAAATTTTGAACTTTTTTTTTAAATCCGATTTACATTTTTGGCAAAAATCCAAATATTTTTGGCAAAAATCCAAAAATTTTCGAGCAAAAAATAAAAGTCGTCAAGAACCTGATCATATTGAGATTATATGAGAATATTTACTCATAATTCCTAAATATCTTAAAGTTTCGTTAAAAAAAATTCAAAAATCCAGATTTTTTAAATCTAAAAATTTTTCTTGGTAAAAAACAAAGACTATTTTCAAAAAAAAAATCTCTCAAGAACCTGATTATCTATTGGAGTAATATAAAAAAATTCTCGAAGCAAAATTCCCTAATAAAAATATTAGACTTTTTGAAAAAAAAAATCAGAAATTTTTTAATCGAATAATTTTTTGCCAAAAATCAAAAAAATTGTCTCGAAAAATCTCTTAACAGCCTGATCACCTTGAGAGATAATATAAGAAAATTCTCGAAATTATTTAATAAAAAAAACCCATACTCATTCTCATCATCCTTTTCAAAACAAAATCACCCCAAATTCCCTGCAGCTCCAAAAAAAACAAAAAACTTCCACCACCTATTTTTTAATTTTTTAATTTATTTTTTATTTTTTCTCTCTCTCTCTTCCCACAAAAAGTTATATATTTTTAAATATAATATTATAAATTAAATGAAAAAGTCCAATAATTTAAAAAAAATTATAATTATTAAAATTATCTCTGTAATTAAAAAAAAAAAAAGTAAAAACAAAAAACAGAAAAAAGACTGATTTAAAAACAACAAAAGCCAACCACCCGCACCGCCACACCCCGTCGTACACACCAAAAAAAAAATGGTGCGACTCACCGGTTGCGGTCGGGTGGCTGACAAACAAACACACTCATACAATTAATTCACGCGTGCGCATATCCTTAAAAAAAATGTTTCGTTTTTTGTTTTAAATTTTATTTTTTTTTTAAATTGAAAAACTAAAAATTGCGCGTTAGAGGCAAAAAAAAAATTAATGCAAAAACAAAATGAAACAATGAAAAATTGTTTTTTTTAAATAAAAAA
>JANSTW010055490.1:0-11964 GCA_027564275.1 Diadocidia ferruginosa
TTTGAGATTATCGGAATCTTTTCAAAATCTGACCATTTTTTGATAAAATTTATGTGAGATTTTGAAGAAGCAAAAATCTTTTGATATATTTTCGTGTAATTTTGAAACAAGATTATCGCGAAACCTTTCCAACAACAAATTTCCGATAGATTCTTTTATTAAAATGAAAACTTTTCGATGGATTTTCGTCAAATTTTGAAACTAAACTTATATTTTTTTCGAAAGATTTTTGTAAAATTTTGAAGTATAGAAAATCTCTCGATAGATTTTCGTTGAAATGCGAATTATTTGTATGAATAGTAAAAGCAACAATGAAGTTTGTGTCGACACAAAAATGTGACCTTTCATTGTATGGCAATGACAAAAAACATTTGTTAAATGAACAATTATCAAATGTTTTGTTCGAATTGTTGTTGCATGTGGGGGAGGCAGGCAGGCAGGAACGTAACATTACAATATCTATAAAAGGATTTCAATAAAAATAATAATCATTTCTATTGTTCAGCGTGCATATCGAATTCTTCGTTATAACCTTTAACCGCGCACATTTAACTCAACCCTACACAAACAAATATCATTGAAGTTGAAAACCACCCATCCGAGCCACCCAAAAAAAAAAATAACCCACCCACTCACCCAACGCACAATATCACTCTACATCGGAAAAATCTCTGCACACAGAATATTCTCCCGCACGTAGATATAATTAAAAATAATCGCCGCTTCATTCAATTTCCTTTCGTTTTTCGATTTTCCTCATTCAGTTTTTTTAATCATTTTCATTTTTTTCTTCTTCTTCTCTAAAACGAACGATAATAAAAAGTGCTTCAGCGCAGAGCTGAGAGTATATTATATGGTAAAGAGCCTCTTCAATTATAATAATAATAAATAATAATAAAAGCGAACAAAAAATGGAAAATTGAAAGGAAAACCCTTTGCGTTTAAAGTGAATTTTGTCGATTTTCCAAGTTCTGTTCCACATTTTGTCTGAATATTTTTCTAAACAAAAGTCAAGTGGTCGATTTATTATATATGCTTTACGTCGTTGTATTTTCTTCTATATGCTTTGAGTTTACTGAACAATAATTTGGTTGAAGTGTGAGAGGGAGATAGAGGGAAAATTGTAAAATCCAAAAAAACTTTAAGAATAATTGCTAGTATTACAGAAACGCAGGGGCACAACCATATCGACTCATGTGTCAATTGATAGATAATTTAAAATCCTATAGTTTTGCTGAAGGTGTGGAATTTTTGATTTTTAAAGTTTTGAAAATATAACTGAAAAACTAAAAAAATAACAGTTTTTCGGCAAAAACTTCCTATAACACAATGTTCTACTGGTCAAAATTTTAAAAACTCTTCAGATTCTGAATTCTAAATGCTGAAAGCAAAATTTCATAAGTTTAACGAAATATTTTCATGAAGAAAACAAATTCTATCATGGGCTTTATTGCCTAATATTCGATTAAAACGTCAAATAAACAGTAACCCTGTAAGACAACCACATCGACTCATATGTCTAGTGATAGACAATTTAAAATCCTATAGTTTTGCTGAAGGTGTGAAAATTTTTATTTTAAAAGCTTAGACAATATGATTGAAAAACCAAAAAATAACTGTTTTTCGGCAAAAAATTCCTAAAACACAATGTTTCGCTTGTTTAAATTTTAAAAACTCTTCAGATTCTGAATTCTAAATGCTGAAAGCAAAATTTTATAAGTTTGGGTCAATGTTTTCATGAAAAAAAAATTTCATCTCTCTTGGGTTTACGCCTAATATTTCATTAAAACGTCAAGTAAGCATTAACCCTGAGAGACAAATATATCGACTCGTATGTCTATTGATAGGCAATTTAAAATCCTATAGTTTTGCTGAAGGTGTGGAAATTTTTATTTTGAAAGCATTGAAGATATGACCGAAAAACCTATAAAGACACATTTTTTTTGGCAAAAACTTCCGAAAAACTTCCACTGGTCGAAATTTTAAAATCTCTTTAGAGCTCTAATTCTTTAGACTGTAACCGAAATTTTGCAGTGCCTAGCAAACGATAAAAAAGGAAATTAATAAAACAATTTAAATAAATTGCATTTAAAACACGTTTTGTGTTGTAAAGCCTTCAATTGTCACACTGCTGCTGTCGACACATATACACACAGTTTTTCTTTTTCATATTTGACAGGATTAGAGTTTTTTATTGGAAAAACTAAAGGAAATCAAAACCCTGGCTGTATAATATCTCGTCATCCCTTCAATTCGCCCAGGATATACAATCAGCTCATTTTCTATTAATATGATAATGACGCAACCGGGTCACGTGACCTCTATATGCGTTTGACTATATAAGCATTGTACTCTATAAGCGTCAAGACAAAAAACCGACGCAGGACCAAAAAAAAAACAGATGAAATTGATCTTAATCCTTTATTTCCGTTTTAGCTATAATATTATAGAGCTGTTTTTTGGGGGTGATGGCTGCCGCTTACCGTTTGCAACATAAAGGCTCTATAATTTTGCTTTTTATTTATTTTTTGGGTAAACGCGTGCGGGCGTTGAATAGAGACGTTGTTTTTTGTTGAGCGGAAGTTATAGTTTTATACTCGTAGAGAGAAAAGGGTGCTATAGAGCCAATTTAATTGACATGATTTTTTTGAATTTTTATGATATTTTTGAAAGTTTCGACAGTTTTTAAAAAATTGGAACAGTTTTTTTTAGCAATTTTGAAAATTTTTTTGTAAAAGATTTGTTATTCTTGATTCTATTTTTAATTTACATAATTAAAATTTTGAATATTTTTTATTTTTGAACATTTTTGAAACATTTTTGAACATTTTTGAACATTTTTGAAACATTTTTGATAACTTTTGAATTTTTTTTAATTATGTTAAAAAAAATTTGAAAGATTTTTGAACTTTTAAAAATAATTTAAGATATTTTTGAAAATTTTAGAACAATTTTGAATATTCAGAATATTAATTTAGAACCAATTTTGAAGTCTTATGAACCTTTTAAAAATAATTTGAAATATATTCGAAAGTTTTAAATCATTTTTTAACATTCAAACAATTTGATCAAATTTGATTAAAAATTATCAAATGTCATTGTCAAAATGATTCAAAATTTAAATGAGCAGTTGCTCAAATGTGATCAAATTTAGTCAAATTGAATTGGAAATTTATTTAAATATAAATAATTTTTGTCTAATTTTACTAAAAATTAGGTCAAATTAGGATCAAATTAAGTCAAATCAATCTTTTTTACGTAGACTTTATTTGCTGCCTGTACATCACTCGCCAGTCCTTCTGTGAAAATTTTACATGCAATTTTGTGGACGATTATATCCGCAGAAAATGATTTCTTCCTCGCTAAATCAACAATTTAAAAAATAATAAAAATTTAAATATTTTTATTTAATTAAATTTTCCTATTACAGTTGCCTCTCAGCAAAAAACAAATTTTAAATTTGAACATTTTCAAGTGCATCGTATTATAGAGCAGCTTGCCTCCAACAAACCTGCGTATGTTAAAGCGCCATGGTAAAACATGCGTATTTCTAATACCAAAGGGTAGAAAAACTCATCAACAACAACGATTCGCACGAAACAAACTACCCAAAGGCAAAATAAATCGCAAAAATCACAAAAACCGATTAACAGAAAAAAAATGTGAAATATTTTCCTAATGATAAAATGATGAGATTATAATATTCACAATTTTGGGATTAAAATCTAATAATAAAATCCACTCAGCACATCAAGAGGCTGCTGCAGCCAAATTTATATGTAGAAAAATATTTGTATTATTCCACATAGGTTCAAGTGTCTCCTCACACACACACACTGAGCCTTAAGAGGTCTATATTGTATACACAGCACAGGTTTTGTCTCACATATATATTCAAAACCACAGTGGCGAGCGGTCTATAAGGAGACGACCGCTGGGTAAGAAGACTGTTGATTTAAGATCAAATTAACAATAGAAAATCTATTTGTTTTGATCAAATCAGATCAAATTTACAAAAATCTGAATGAAAATCACTTAGATTTGAATAAATAAAAAAAAACAATCAGATCAAATTTGATCAAATTCAAATGAAAATTAATTTCTTTTTACCAAATTAAACCAAATTTGTCCAATTGAAAATCAAATTTACTCAAATTCAAGAGAAAATTAATTTCTTTTTACCAAATTAAACCAAATTTGTCCAATTAAAAATCAATTTGATTTAAACAAATGAGAGCAAAATTACTCAAATTCAAATGAAAATTAATTTCTTTTAACCAAATAAAAATGATTTTGATTTAAACAAATCAGATCAAATTTACTCAAATTCATATGAAAATTATTTTCCTTTTTCCAAATTAAATCAAATTTGTCCTATTGAAAATCAATTTGATTTAAACAAATCAGATCAAATTTATTCAGATTATTTTCTTTTTACCGAATTAAATCAAATTTGTCCAAATGAAAACTAACTAATTTGATTTAAACAAATCACTCAAACTCAAATGAAATCTAATTTATTTTACCAAATTAAATCAAATTTGTCCAATTCAAAATCAATTTGATTAAAAAAAATCAGATCAAATTTACTCAATTTCAAATGATTTCGAAAAACCAACCTTCGCCACTGGTGTTAACCTTTTTCTTGTACGATGAAATATTAAAATTAAATCATTTCTGGGTCTGATTGTTGATCGTATTGTCAACATAATGCTGTCAAAAAAAAATAAGGTAAATTATTATTTCTATTTTGTAGCATATTTACCAAAAGGATTAATATTGGGAAAAAATATTGTTGCATTTAAGTCACTTGACATTTTTACTCTGAGTAATGGTGTCTATTTGTTTGGCATAGCGATATTTGGATTAAAGTTTTTTTTTAAATATTAAGGATACTTCAGCCGGAACGAAATTTGTTCAAATCTTTGATCAATTAAAAATCAAAATAAATTGTTTTAAAAAATATTCTGTCAACAGATAAACTAAATGCAAACAAAGTCAAAGTTGGTTGGTTTAAATTAAACAAATCAAATTAAATAGACAAATAATTTGATTCGAACTAATCAGATTACTACTACTAATTGCAAAAAAAATTGATTTAATCTAATTGGATCAAATTTACCCATACATCTAATTGAATATAAATTGGATTTGAACAAATCAGATCAAATTTGTTTAAATTTCATTGAAAAAAAAAATACGATTGAAATAAATTAGATCAAATTTACTAAATTTAAAAAAGCAACTTATTCTGATCAAAATAAATCAAATTAAAAAAAATCAATTTGATTTAAATCAATCATCAAATTTACCCAAAATCAAATAAAAGTCAATTTGATTTAACTAAACAGATTAGATCTAATTTATTAGAAAATCAATTCAATCTGATCAATTCAATTGGAAATAAATTTGATTTAATTTAATCAGATCAAATTAAGTAATAACAAATTAAATTGAACATTTATAAGATTTGAACAAATAAGGTCAGATTTACTTAAAATTAATTGCAAATAAATTTGATTTTATCAAATAAGATCAAATTTACCCAAATCTAAATGAATATAAATTTGATTTGAAAAAAAAAAATCAGATCAAAATTGCTCAATTTCAATTGAAAACCAATTTGATTTGATCAAATCAGAACAATTTTTTTAAATCTTTTTAAATCAACTAAATCTAATTAAATTTACTTAAATTTTATTGAAATCATTTGGATTTGATCAAATCAAATTAAATTTGTTTTAATTCAATTGAAAATAAATGTGATTTGTTTTCAAATTCAATAAAACGTTTTGAAAATTACCTAAATCGAATCAAATTAAATTAAACTTCAAATTTGATTTAAACAAATTAGAGCAAATTTACCCAAATTAATTTGATCATATCAGATAAAATTTTATAAAACTTATTAAAAAACAACTAAATCTAATAACATTGACCTAAATAAAATTAAAATCAATTTGATTTGATCAAATCAGATCAATATTACGAAAAACTTTTAACAAATCAACTAAATCAGATCAGATTAAATTGCAAATTAATTTAACTTGATCAAATTAGATCCAGTTTACTTTTATTCAATTGAAAACGAATTTGATTTGATCAAATCAGATCAAATTTAATAAAACTTTCTGAAAATCAACTAAATCGGATTAAATTAAATTGAAAATTAATTTAACTTGATCAAATTAGATTAAATTAACCCAAATTCAATTGAAACTCAATTTGATTTGACAAAATTAGATGAAATTTATTATAACTTTTTGAAAATTAACTAAATCGGATTAAATTAAATATTTAAATTCAATCTTATTTGATCAAATCAGATCAATTTTTTTAAAACCTTTAAGAAAATCAACTAAATCGGATCAGATTAAAAAAAATTCAATTGAAAATCAATTTGATTTGATCAAATCAGATAAAATTTAATAAAACTTTTTGAGAACCCAACTAAATCGGATTATATTAAATTGAAAATTAATTTCATTTGATCAAATTAGATCAAATTTACCCAAATTCAATTGAAACCTAATTTGATTTTATCAAATTAGATCAAATTCAATAAAACTTTTTGAAAATCAACCAAATCGGATTAGATTAAATTGCAAATAAATTTGATTTGATCAAATTAGATCCAATTTTCTTTTATTCAATTGAAAACGAATTTGATTTGATCAAATTAGATCAAATTTAATAAAACTTTTTGAAAATCAACCAAATCGGAGCAGATTAAATTGCAAATCAATTTGATTTGATCAAATTAGATCCAATTTACTTTTATTCAATTGAAAACGAATTTGATTTGATCAAATGAGATTAAAATTTAATAAAACTTTTTGAAAACCCAACTAAATCGGATTAAATTAAATTGAAAATTGATTTCATTTGATCAAATTAGAGCAAATTTATTCAAATTAAATTTAAACTCAATTTGATTTGATCAAATTAGATCAAATTTATTAAAACCTATTAGAAAATCAATTTTAATTCTTATCAAATTTATCAATTTGATTTGATCAAATCAGATCAAATCAGATCAAATTTGATGAAACTAAATACGGTTGGTTTGCGAGTTTGTCAATTTAGATCGTTAAAGATTTTTTGTGACTTCGTGCCTCCACTCGCATATGGCAGGGGCCTGTTTTAAAACATATTTTAATATTTCAATTATTTTAATCGCTCCTTATTGTCGGTGAAAAAAAAGTCAATTTCCTTTTTGACGTAATGCCAGACAGGATTTTTAAAATTTTCCGTTTTATTTAAATTAATGATTTATCGTCGATTGCGAAAATGGAAAATTTAAATTTATTCAGATTTTTTCCCGAATGCAAACATTATTATCCGCACCCCCGTACGTTGCGACAACAATAGCGCACATTTATTTCATTGCCTTTGCGTAAATAAAGCAATTTAAGGATATAGGGATAATATTTCTTTCAATTGCTCTAATAATAATAATAATAATAATAATAATAATAAAATAATAATAATCATGCGATGACGTTTATAACGCTTGATGACAACAATATCCATGTCGCCCATCATATATCATAACACAGTGCGCTGTGTAAACATTGTCAACATTTATATCGAAATTTCGTTCGAAAATGTAAGTTTCTATTATCCTTTAAGTGTTTATTAAAAATTTATTTATTTAATTTTGTTATCGAAACGTCGAGTTGACAATGTTATTTTATTCAATGTATTATAGTTTTATCGTCTCATGTATGAAAGGGGTTGTTTCACCCATTTAGTAACGCACATCATAATATATACCTCGAATTAAGCGTTGTAAACTTCACTCTTTTTCCATAGGGGATGATCGAGACAAGTGGATTCTTAAAAAAATATTAAAAATCAAGAGGATGTTAATTATTATGCTAAATAAAAATAATTCAAATAATAACTGGAACTTGATTTGGTTAAATTTTTGTTGAAATTTTAGAAGCAAATTGGTCTAAATTTGATCACATTTGATACAAATTTCCCTTAAACTTTGACCAAAATTTATGAAATTATTTTCAGATTTGACTACACATAAAGCCAACTGTATTTTGATTTGATCATATTTTTGCCGAATTTCTGGAGGCAAATTTGTCTAAATTTGATCACACTTGATTCCAATTAATTTTTAACTTTTATCAAATTTGATCAATTTTTTTCTAAATTTCTTGAAGCAAATTTGTCTAAATGTAATCACAATGGATTCAAATTTATTTTTACCTTTGACCAAATTTAATCAAATTATTTTCAAACTTGACTATAAATTTTACTAAATTCAACTGGAATTTGATTTGATCAAATTTTTACAAAACTTCTAGAGGTAAATTTAAATAAAATTCAAATTTGTTTCCAAATTTGACTAAATTATTTTCAAACTTGACTATAGATTTTACTAAAGTTAACTTGAATTTGATTTGAGAACATTTTTGCGGAATTTCTAAAAGGAAATTTGTCTAAGCTTGATCACATTTGATTCCAATTTATTTTTATTTTTTATCAAATTTGATCAAATAATTTTCAAATTTGACTATAAATTTTACTTAAATCAACTGGCATTTACGTAGGCTGAATTTCGAGAGGCAAATTTGTCTAAATTTTATCACATTTGATTCAAATTTATTTTCAATTTTTTACCAAATTTGATCAATTTTTTTTACCAAATTTGATCAAATTCTTTTAAAATTTGACTATAAGTGTTACTAAAGTCAACTGAAATTCGATTTGACTAAAGTTTGTTCAAATTTGATTAACATTTATTTTTAATTTAAAATATTTTCAAATTTTACTAAAGTCAACTGGAATTTGATTAAGATATATTCATGTTGAATTTTGAGAGGCAACATTGTCTAAATTTGATCTCATTTGATTCAAATGTCTTTTTAATTTTAACCAAATTTTATTAAATTATTTTCAGATTTAACTACACATTTAACTAAAGCCAACTATATTTTGATTTGATCACATTTTTGCCAAAAAATTCTAGAGGCATATTTGACTAAAATTTAATCACATTTGATTCCAATAAATTTTAAATTTTGACCAAATTTTATAACGTTTTGTTTAATTTGACTTTTGATTTAAGCGAATTTCTAAGTGCAAATTTGTCTAAATTTGATCACATTTGATTCCAATTTTTAACTTTTATCAAACTTCATCAAAATATTTTAAATTTTACTAATGTCAACTGGAATTTGATTAAGATATATTCATGTTGAATTTTGAGAGGCAACATTGCCTAAATTTGATTTCATTTGATTCAAATGTCTTTTTATTTTTAACCAAATTTAAATAAATTATTTTCAGATTTGACCACACATTTTACTAAAGCCAACTTTATTTTGATTTGATTACATTTTTGCAAAATTTCTAGAGGCAAATTTGACTAAAATTTGGTCACATTTGATTCAAATATATTTTCAATTTTGACCAAATTTTATCATTTTTTTTAAATTTGACTTGAATTTGATTTAAGCGAATTATTGCCGAATTTCTAGGAGCAAGTTTGTCTAAACTTTATTTGATCACAATTGATTCAAATTTCTCTTCAACTTGGACTAAATTTGATCAAATTCTTTTCAAATTTGACTATAGATTTTACTAAAGTCAACTTGAATTTGATTTAAGCACATTTTTGCCAAATTACGAGTAGAAAATTTGTCTATACTTGATTAAATTTGATTTAAATTTTTTATCAAATATATAGGTACTATAGATTTGATTAAGATCAACTGGAATTTGATTTAAACACTTTTTTGCTGAATTTCTAAAGGCAAATTTGTCTAAATTTGATCAAATTTGATTACCATTCATTTTTAAATTTTATCAAATTAGATCAAATTATTTTCAAATTTGACTATAAATTTGACTAAAGTCAACTGGAATTTGTTTTGGTAAAATAATGTGGAATTTCGAGAGGCAAATTTGTCTAAATTTGATCAAATTTGATTCAAATTTAATTTTACCTTTTATCAAATTTGATCAAATGGTTTTCAAATTTGACTATAAATTTTACTAAAATCAATTGGAATTTGATTTAAGCACATTTGTGCCGAATTTCTTCAGGAAAAATTGTCTAAATTTGATCAAATTTGATTCAAATGTCTTTTCACTTTTGACCAAATTTAATTAAATTTTTTTCAGATCTCATTTCTTATAAACTATGATTCAATTATTTTAAATTGATCAAATTTTCAAAAAAAAGTGCTAAGATGTTGATCAAATTTTTCAGAAAATTTGTTAAATTTGATCAATATTCATTTGGATATGACCAAAATTTGATCAGGTTTAGGAGATAATTGATCACAAATAATTTTAGAACTAAAAATTACCCTGAAATTTGATAAAATTTAATAAAACAAATGATTTATTGAGAAAAAAAAATTTGTTTTAATTTGACTTGAGCTATAGTTGCGTTTAGAAAAGTTCAAAAAATTTCTCCGTTGTCGCTATAAAATTACTATTACTCTCGCATTTGCTCCCAGTCTCCCCTATGCTATTATGAACTGTGTATACATGAAAATTAATAGTATATAGTTTGTAGATTAGCCCTTCTAATAAATTACAAATAAAAAAAACACATTTATATCATAACTCTTGCCCCGTGCATATTTTATATGATTAATACACTCCATCAACAGTCAATGTTATGACGTCGTCGACTATATTATATGAATATTGTGTTAAGGGTTGTGTTGATTGTATAATTTTGTGTTTTTTAGCCCTTCTTCTCCTTTAAATGCGTGTACATAAATTATCATTATTAAGTTACAAAATGTTTTTATTATTCTATACACTCAAATACAAATGATTTAAATAGATTTTATTGCAAAACAAATTGTATAGTATAGAACTAATTATAATATTGCATATATTTAGGGGAGGGGGAGGTATAATATTTATGAATCTATGAAAAGATTTGAACAAGATTCTTTTGACTCTCAGCACTTCAGCAGTATTAAGTTTGGACCTCTTAAAATTTTCCACACTTTTAGACAATCTGCTGTAGATGATTTTGACTCTGTTTCCCTTATTTTGGTCAGTCTTGATTTTTTGACCGTGTGACATTTCATTTTACCAATTTTAAATATTCTTTTGACTGGGCTCTCTGAGATATAGACTCTATTCTAGTTCGGACCATTTAATTTTTTTTTTACCATCTAGTATTTAATTTTGACGATCTAATAAACACTTTTGACTCACTGACATTTATTTTCGACCACATTAAATATGTTTGACGATCTGAAATTTAGATATTTTGGCTGAATTAATAATTTTTGCAAATTAATAATTTTTGACTCTATTATGGCTGGTTTGGTTCATTCGTAGAATTTTTGACCATCTGGCATTTTATTTTGACGATCTGGTTTATTGTCCGCCTTTAGCATTTATTTTCGACCACATTAAATTTGAATTAATTAGAGATATTGACGATATCATAATTTTTATGACTCTATTATGGCTATAGTTTTGTCTATTTTGAGAATTTTTGACTCTTGCCATTTAATTATTAAATTTGTTTCCCCTTTGAAATTCAAGATTTTGATACCTTTTTCAAATATTTTGACCATTTGACATTTTATTTTGACCACCTGGTTTACTTGACTCCTCCAGCATTAATTTTTGACCACATTAATTTTTATTGACCATCTGGAATTCATACATTTTGACTATTTCATAAATTTTTGGACTTTAGTAGGGCTAGTTTGGACCATTTGAAGATATTTTGACCATCTGATTTTGACAATCTAATACATTATTTTGACTCTCTGACATTTGAATTTATTTGACTAGATTTCGGGGATTTTGACGATTTTGTATTTTTCTTTAGATAGTGTGGCTTTAATTTGGCCCATTTTCATTTCATTTTATTTTTGACTCTAGCAAGGCTAGTTTGGACCATATTTTGACCATCTGTTTTTGACAATCTAAACAATTATTTTGTCTCTCCGACCGTTTATTTTG
>JANSTW010055501.1:0-11963 GCA_027564275.1 Diadocidia ferruginosa
ATAGTAACCGCGCAACGAATTTTGTTCATAATAATACAAGAAAACGAAGAAAATCAACATCTAGACTATGTAAACTAGAGAATTATTACTAACATATTATCAGAACACTAAATTTTTCTTTTTTCAAAACGCTATGGGGGGGGGTAATTACCTCCTTTACCACCCCCCAGATCTGCGCTTGGTTCCATTGCACATTAAAACAGTTGATATTGGTATTTTTGCTACAAATAACCATGTATTAATTTTATACAATTGTTTCCACAACAACCATAAATGTATGCTGTGTACAGGAAACTGGATTCAATCTGTTATATATATTGTCCAATATACAATTTTGAGATTTTTCAATATTGTGTACCACTGACGGCGTAAATAAATATTTTCCATCCATTAATTTATTTTCCTATGTAACATCTGCTTCATTTGCACTAAAATAACTTTGTTTATTGTAATTTACCACCATAAGATCAGTTGATATATCAAATGCTGTAAAAGTCCCATTTTTACCTTTTGCAGGTATTGCTTTTGTCTTCAATATATCATATGTAGAAATATCCACATTATTAAAATATCCATATAGAAAAAATGAATCATTTTCATGTTTCATTTGAGTATGATGTATTGGTGTATACAAAATAGTTATACTTGGTGGTAGTTTCTTTATTGCTTCATTTAATGTTTGTGATATTTTTAACGGAGTCAAAATTTCTGAAAAGTCTTCTCCCCCCAATCCGACCTCCAAAATTGTTGTATATTTTATCAATAATTCGTCCAAATATGACTGTGCCAATGTATACATTGTTAAAATTTGTAAGTGTATACGATTATGATCTAATTTTGACATAAATAAAGTTAAGTCATTTATCACTCCAAAAGCATTATTCAGTTTTATTTGAAACTCATTTAATTTCTCATCTAATTTAAATGATGTTACATTCATTGTTCTTAATGTTGATAACATAATGCTGGTTTGATGTTCAACATTCCCCTTCAATTTTAATTGATTCGAATTCAATGCCTCAATATCCTAATACGCCTCTCCATTTATTCCAAATATATTGTAAAAGCTTTCCCAATAAAGCTCTACGTCTTTGAGTTATGAATTGGTCCATTCTTCGCATATTGTTCTTTATTTCCCAAAATTAAATCACAACTTGGTTCTGGTGGAGATATTATTACTTTTCCAATTATAAAATGTGCCGGTGTTATTACTTCAAAGTCATCCGGATTTTCCGATACTGGATATAACGGTCTTGAATTTAAACTTGCTTCAATTTGATAAAGCACGGTTGATAATTCTTCAAAACTTAGTGTGTGATTGCCAATTATTCTTTTTAAGTGATGTTTCATAGATATTTCTCCCGCTTCCCAAATACCACCAAAATGAGGAGCTGCCGGAGGTATGAAATGCCATTGTGTTCCAACCGTTGAAATATAATCCGCAATTTTGTTATTTTCTCGAATCGCCATTTTTAAATCTTTATCCAGAATTTTTTGTGCACCCACAAAATTTGTGCCATTATCACTATACATGTGTTCACATGCTCCTCTTCTAGATATAAATCTTTTAAAAGCCGCCAAAAATGCCATTTGCTATTCTAATTTGAATTGGACCAGCATAATCCATCCCAGTATGAGTGCATGGTAATGATGGATTAACTCTTTCAGCAGGCAATTGTCCCATCAACTGTGTCGTTGCTTGCTGCTTGTGTCTAAAACATATTATGCATTTCTTTATACACTGTTGCACTAAACTCTTTCCACGTATTATCCAATATTTCTTCTTAATAATTGCTGTTGTTAGCTGATTTCCACCATGCAATGTATTTAAGTGTGCATCCCTCACGATTAATTTTGCCAAATGACTTGTATGACTTAATATGATGGGATGTTTTTCATTACAATTCCTCAATGAATTTTTCAAACGACCGCCTATTCGCATTATGCCCCTTTCATCCAAAAAAGGACATATCGATAATAATTTTTCATGTACTTCTTTCTGATTCTTTAATCTTTTTATATCTTGTGCGAAGTCTTCATTTTGTACCAATAAAATTGCACATTTCAATGCATTATCCAGTTCATTCGTTATGTTTTTATACTCACGATTATTTCTTTTATAATTTCTCCATCTTAAACAATAAGCCAACACTCTTTTCAATTTATTCAGGCTTGAAAATCTCTCAATAATTTCATTATGATTGTTTTGTGTAACAAGAGATACAATTTTAACTTTGCGACACTCTTCCGTTGTTGAGACATTTTCAAAATTGTTAGGCCAATCATGATATTTCAATTCAAGCCATTGTGGTCCCTGCCACCATAATTTTTTGTTTGCTAATTTTGTTGGACAAACACCTCTAGATACCAAATTAGCCGGGTTTTCAATTCCACTTATATGTCGCCATGTCACATTTTTAGTAATGTTTTGTATTTCCGCCACTCTATTTGCAACATAATTCTTCCACTTATCTGGTCTTCCTTGAATCCACGCCAAAACAATTGTTGAATCTGACCATGCAAATATTGGTATATTTCTAAATTTCATAGTATTTGTAGTTTTCTTCATTAACTTAGCCAATAATAACGCCGCACATAATTCAAGTCCTGGCAGAGTTTGTTTTGATTTTATTGGTGCCACCTTAGATTTTGCTGTCAACATTGTAAGTTTTACTCGTCCAAAACCATTTTGTATTTTGTAATAAATAACTGCTTCGTATGCTTTTTTTGACGCATCACAAAATCCATGTAACTCCATTGTTGAATCATCCAAAGAATAATATATCCATCTATAAATATTTATTTTTTCAATTTCTTTAAGAACACTTTTAAAATTCTCCCAAATTTTTGCCATTTCATCTGAAACCACCTCGTCCCAGTCTTGAGCCGCAAGCCACAGTTCTTGCATTAATAATTTTGCAGTTATCATAACTGGCGCCAACTATCCCAATAAATCAAATAATTTTGCAAAATCTGACAAAATATTTCGCTTTGTCAATATTGTGTTTTGTGATAAATTTACTTTAAAACTAAATTTAACATGTATTGGTTGCCAATATATATCCAAAGGGTACTGTTATCATTTTATATTCCTTTATTGGTTTTTTCCCATCAAATCTCCATAAAATTTTGTGATATATTTGATCGTCCTTATGTATTTTTATTTGTATCGAAATGTATCGACATTTTTTCAATATCTGCAGTAAAAACAAATTGATGTTTTCTCCATTTCTCTCAATTTTGTAGTTATTCTGTCTTCTTTTATTACTGCTTGATGCGGTATATAATATCCAATTTTTTTACCATTTTCAGAAATTGGAACCATATGACCCAAATTTAAATATTCTCTCAATATTTCATTATAATCTTTTTCCAATTTTTCATTTTTATTAAATCTTCTTTCCAATTGTAATAACCTGGCTCTATTTCTTGATTCTCCCAAATCAATATCGTCTTTAAACGGAATTCTCACCGTATAAGTTCCATCAACATTTCTTTTACATGTACTAGTAAAATGTTCTTCACATTGTATATCTTCTTTATTTTAATTTTTTTCTTCTTGCATTTCTTCAGCTTCTAAAAAATTTTTAATTGATCCTGCACTTCGGCGTAATACACCATGCTCACAATGTTTTTACTTTGTTCTGTGGTTGGTCCAGATAATATCTAACCAAAACTTGTATTTTGTGCTAATAAACCACTATTCAATTTTTTCAAACCAATTTTTATTATTTTGCTGTAAATATCAGCTCCAATTATAACATCAATAGGACCAGAAATATTATAATTTGGATCAGCCAATATAAGTTTCGATTCATTATCAATTATATCGGATGTTATATTTTTACTTGGTAATGCCTTTGTTAATTTCTTCAATATCAACACATCCCAAATTATCATAAATCCAGAGTCAAATCTTGGCTTTATTTCCATTGTCAATTGTCCCCTAGATGGCTCCATACTTCCTTCTCCAATTCCAGTAATATTCACGTTCGATCGTTTTCTAGGAAGACCCAAAATTTGAGCTGCTGACTCGGAAATAAACGATGCTTGTGACCCAGTGTCAATCAATGCTCTCAGCATTTCATAATTTCCACAATTATTTTTAACTTTTATTATTGCTGTCGTCAATAAAGTTGTTTGACATTGATCATCCCTACTATGCATTAATGTTACAGCTTTTTCTTCTGCCGCTGTCTTTTTCACAAGTGTCATATGATATTTATAACCACTTTTATTAACACATCTCACATTTTTTTTTATGTTTCAAACACTTTACACAAATATTACTCTGTCTCACTAAATCCCAACGTTGATCTGTCGATAAATTCAAAGATTTTTCACAATCATACAATTCATGTCCACCATAAGACTTGAAACACTTTCCTTTATCTGTTTGTTTTTCCGTTTTTGTCAAAAAAAAATTTATTCTTCTTGGTTGGTTGTAATTTCCTTTACTCGCAACTGCTTCCAACGATTGAAACCTCATCTCCAAAAAATTTAACAATGATTCTGTGCTTTGAATATTTTTTGGACACTCCAATCATTGCTCGTACAATTTATGAGTTTCTTTGTCTATCTTTTTCATTATTAGATGGGTTAATATTGGAACCCACTCACTCATATCAATCTCCAAATTATTAATCGCATATAAACATTCTCTTGATACATCATATAGTTGTTTTATAGCAAATTCTGATTCATTTTGTATTAATGGTTGATTCAAAAAAATTTCCAAATAATCTGACACCAATTTTCTTTTTAAAAAAACGGGATGAATGGGAAAATGTAGTACACTAAGAAATAGAAAGTTTTAGATGAGATATGATCTTAATATTTTTTTGTTTTCCGGTTGTCTGCTATTGAATATCAACAATTTTTATTTACAGGAACGAGTAAGTAAATCCCATTCAAAAAATTAGGGAAGAAAAAGTATACAAGGAAATGCTAAGATCTAAAAATTTGGAAGGGATATTTTCTTCGGGTTCTTATTATTTTGAACAGAAGTCAATATAAATAAAAGTTTTTTCCACACTTTCGTGTGATAACGTTAACATATTTTTTTTATTGATTTGTGCAAATATACACTGGGATTTCTTTAGTAAAAATACAAAATTGTTATAGAGCTTATTTAAATTTAACAAGCTTTTGATTGTTCTTTTTATCTATAAATTACATTAAATCGGCTAAAGGTAAAAAAGTTTAAATTAAAATTTTAATGATTGGAGCGCGAAAAGTGGCGTTTAAATTTTTAAATGTTTTATCTTCTATATATAACAAAGGGTAACTCTCTTATTTTGACTTCCAATAGTGGTGATTTAGGCATTAAAGGAACGTTACACAGTAAAATTTTCAAAACTAAAAATGTATTTTTTCCATTATCTGATAGTATACCACCAATTTCTAAATCGAAATTCAAATTATTGCAGTCGCTACAGCCAGTGTCTGCGGCGCGTCCGTCTGCCGTCGAACAGTTATTTCTTTGCCAAAACTCCACTCTACCTTGAATAGCATTTTCGACTATTTGCATTTAAAAGTATTTGTTTTCAAATTATTTTTTTAATAGAAGCAACCAATATAAAAACATTGAAAACGATCAACATGACTTCTGAAAATTTTAAGTTTCAACTATTTTGGTATATATTATAATCGTTCGTCAAAAATTAGCAAATCCAATTAAACAATTAAATATTTTTGTATTTTTACTAAAATATTTAAGAAACAATTATTATAATATTTATTATGATTGTTTCTGCAGTCATGTACCAACATTAATTGTTATCATTTCTTATTCTTGTAAATTCATAAATAAATGAGTATATAATTAGTTTAACGAGTTTGTTTAACATAAGAACAATTAATTTAAAAATCTATATAACAAAGATTTTATGCATACAAATTTATAAACTAACTATACTACTGAAGTACTGAGTACTGCTATATTACTTTTATTTAAAACACACCCGGCATTTATTTTTGAAATATTGTTCACTGAATTATACAAAATATGCTTATAATATAGAAAGGATCAATATAATTGTTTTTATAAATTTGCTTAAACTATTTCAGGTGCAGATAATATTTTATTTTGTTTGCTTGTTTCAAGCACATATAATTATATTAATTTATTTATATATTTGCGATTACACCAGTACAAATTCAACAGCAGATCATAAATATATTATATAACTTTAAATTGGAAATTTAAGAAAAGTTGGTTTATAAATAAATTTAGCTAAGTACTACATATTAAAAATGCAATATTATAATGACATTATAACGTAAAAATAAATATTTAAAAAATACAGATCTCTCCTCTTCTAATCATCTATAATTCAGAAAATATTAAACCTCGTAATGAATATACATTGCATTCCTGCGTACAACACGACCCTTTCAGAAACAAGATAAGTTCCAGAGCGAAATCGAACAAAATAGACTCCCAGACCCAGCCCCAAAACTTTCTCCATTAATCACCATCGGCATTGAACCACCATTCAACAGCTCAACTTTCACACAAACGATGAAAACAAATATCCCTAAACTGGCCGAACGACTGCAAGCGTTTAATATCCAGAGGTAAACAGTTCTACAGATTAGCGCCACGAGTGAAGAAAGGAGAAACCAGGGACGAGGTAACATGTATCGGTTAAATTAAGTTATAAGTGCGAGCCGATTTAGAAAACCTTATAGTTTATTAAAAAGGTACCTTGGTTCACGAAGACGTATGATTTTAAAAAGAAACAAACAAATCCTAAAGTCAATGAAGTCGATATAAGGAACATATAATTGAGTCAGAGAATTCGGATATATGGTCATATTTTTATAGGTTGTAAACAAATCAAATGCAAGAATTAAATGCAGTTTTTTTTTTGAACAGTCATCCAACCCAGGGGTTAATCGCTATTGGAAATGATGAGACAACCTTATGGAACTCATTTAGAAATCATTTAAAAAAAATGGAAATCAATTAATAGAATGAAAATCATTTGGAAATCATTTAAAAAAATGGAAATCATTAAAAAAAATTGAAATCATTTTGAAATCATTTCAACAAATGAAAATCATTTGTAAATCATTTAAAAAAATAGAAATAATTAGGAAATCATTTTATGGAATATATTTAGAAATCATTTAAAAAAAAATGGAAATCATTTAAAAAATGGAAATTATTTAAAAAAAATGGAAATCTTTTGGTAATCATTAAAATTTTTAAATCAGTGGCACACAATTTTTCATAGTGGTTAACACCTCGCATCCAGCCCACAAAAAACTACATCCCCATACTTAAAATGTGAAACTATTAAAGCTCTTACAAGCCTAAGTTTTATATTATTTGGAAATAAATTAGAGATTTTCCACAATCTATACGGAGACCTGGGTTCCGAATTCCGATTATGAGCACTATATAGCGATATATATCTCTATAACATTATGTATAAAGTCTGCGTTCGCACGAAGAATGCGAAGAATATACAGCAAATTACACAAAATTCAGTACATTTTATGGAAGATATATCGCTATACATAGTCGTTGGTATAAAGGTACTGCTATAATTCTAAATACATTTTTACAAAATTAGTCTTCCAAAATATGTTTAAAATGTTATTTTGCATAACATATCAAAAACTTACAAAAAGTAAATATACTAATAGCTATATAGCTAAATATACGTACATTTTATATGGGAATTTGTACGCATATTTAGCGATTTTTTCCATGCAGACCAATTTTGATGATGCACAAAACTTTTTTATTTGTTGAAATTTTTTACTACATGCTACTTATAAAATGTTAGGCAGATATGTGGCAAGTTTTAAAAAAAAAAATTTATCTAAATTATTTTATTTTTTAGAAAATTTTATGTGATATATATAGAAAAAAATTATTTAGAATTATAGCAGTACCTTTATAGCAGTACGACTATGTTTAGCGATATATCTGCCGTAAAGTGTACTGAATATTGTGTATTTTGATGTATATTCTTCGCGTTTTTCGTGCGAACGCACACTATACATAAAGTTAGGGATATATATCGCATATACGTGCTCAAAATCGGCGCCCAGATTGCTTGTACATAAAAAATATATATATTCATATTTTTCATATACCTACTGGTAGCAAAACCATATACCTAGTTAGGTATATTATTATAATATTCGTCGCTTGTGTATAAAAAATATCTGCTTTGGATATATATATACAAAAATCGTCAATGACTCGAATAGTGTTATACAAAGTTGTCCGATCGCTGATGAAATTTAATGAGATACAGAAACAACTATGAAGCATAGAATGTAAACTAAGTTTTTTTAAATCATTCAACATATATACTATATAGTTTAATATTGACATAAATATGACATAAAGAACACATTGCTCTTATAAAATGTATAACAATAAATATGCATTTTAATTTACATCATATATTATACGTATTATACTCTTAGATTTTCTCTAATATTATTAACAACACATTTATTTTAGACGAGACTTTGGATGAAATAGATGAACATTTACTTGCAGGTATAGAACCGATAATATTCAAATCAATTTTTTTTAATTAACTAAATTTCAATATATAGTTGGTTATACAGAAAAGGCTCAATTTGCATTATCAAGACGTGGCAGCACAATACTATATGACAAGGATTTGTATAAATATAAAAAAGATAACTCACATTCAACATCTATAAACTGGCGTTGCTGTAAAAAAAATTGCAGAGGTCGAGCTATCACGAAAAAGATAGAGGGAACAGATTATTTTAAATTAACTCAGCTACATAACCATTGAATTATAAATTTTTTTCAACCATTAATAAATTGTTAACAAAAATTTTCATTCGGACTGAATTCATGTATTATTATTGGGCAATGCGACGCTGATATTACCAATTACGCAAAAATCGGAATAATGTAAACGGTACACTATATATATCTGCATTAATTATTCAAAAATAATTACAATTATTATTTAAATCTGGCGATATTCAACTCCGAAAATTATCTGCTATAACACTAAAAAAAATTCCATGACTTGTTTAATCGTTTTTGGTTGAATTAAGGGTGCTGATACGGAAAAAATACTAGTACTATATACTTTTAGCAGCTCTAGTTTTTGAGATATGTCCGCTATTTTGAAAATATTAAATATATTTTTAAAAATGTATATATTAATTTTCGAATTTAGAAACCCAAATATCCTAAAACAGTTTCGTTTAACCCAGAAAATTTAAAAAAGTGTCTTTTTGTTGAGCAGTGTAATATTGGTAATATATTGTTTTTTTGTGTCCTGATTAGAAACTCGTATCGTAATTAAGATGCCGGGTTTGAAATAGTATATAGACATGTTGAAAAGCTCACCATTGGGTGGAGAATCGAAAATCATGTATGCTAATTGTTTTTCTTCTTGCAGAAATTGCAGTTTTTGGCGTATCCAGACGAGGAACTACAGTTTTGCTCTATGGTGGTTATAAATTTTTAAGAGATGGCCAATTTATTGAATCTACGAATTGGCGTTGTTCGCAATATTTTCGATTGAAATGTAAAGCTCGTGCAATTACAACATGTAATGAAAAGGGCGACACAATAGTAAATGTTAAAAATGGTTTTCACGATAAGAGTTGTGTTAAATATGAAATTTAATTTTTATTATTTTGTTTTTATTTTTATTAATAAGTATACAACAAGCCGAAAATCAACAATACAAATTTATTTTTAATTTAACATTACTGTTCCTAAATTTTAAATTTGGTAAGTCATCCACGGTCGAAAAAAAGGAAATATTATTTATAAAATGACGATATTCTTCAATTTTTTATTTAAATAAAAATATTATTATTAATTAAAAGAAAATGTTTTATAAAATTTATTTTTAAAATTATCAGTAATTTTTTTTGCAAATTTATGTAGATTGTAGATATTGGTGTAAACTGCAAATTCAATTTATTCTAGATCATCACACCAATTTTGATTATTTTAGCACCAAGCACCAACCGTCTAAATACGTTCTAGATGCAGAATTGGTAACCTTAAACTTCACTGCACACGCAACATCAACGATTTGTTTGTTTTGCTGTGTCCACAATCGTATGTTAGTTGGTGCCGTGAGTTTCTTAGTGTATATATATTATATATATTGCTTATCCTCAATTTTTCAATACATTTTCGGCATATTTTTGCCGACCCTGAGCAGCGATATTTACAGAACTAGTTTCTAACATTTCACATATCGCTTAATTCAAAAATATTGTTAACATTCTAATCACACGTAATACAAGCCAAATAAATGCTAAGATTTATTCATTAACCTAGGAACTACACTAGAGCAACTTTTTTCCTTTAAGCTCGATACACGTAGAAAAATAAATAATTTTTTTTATAATATTTGCTTGTATGTACCTTCGAACTTATTTTTAGGTCTTTACACTAATTTATACAGCACAAGGTTCGACCGATTTTTTTATAAAATTGTTAAATGTTTGTCGAACATTTTGTGGAAGTACATTTTTGTAAAAATCGGTCGAATTTAGCGAAAAGACCTAAAACTAAAAAATTTAGGATACATACACGTAAATATTAAACTCAATTTCAATTTTTTACTTCATGGACCAAGCTATGAAGGTAAAAGAAAAAAAGTTGCGCAACAAGTTCCCAGGTTATGTAACCGAGTACACTTGTCAACACTGACAAATTTTCTAGGATTTTGTTAATCGTTTTTGGGTAATTTGGGATCGCTGATTTAGAAAATAGCAAACATTTTTTACATATTAATTCATATTAATTAAAAAAATTATTTTATTAAAATGAAAATATTTTTAAAACATTTCTTTAAATCCTAAATATCGAATTTTATAACATGAATTTTTAAATAAATTTTCAAAATGGCGGATTGCCCATATCTTGATAGCTAGAGCTGCTAGAAAAAATTGTTGCCATTTTCGGATTCAGTGATCCAAATTACCCTAAAACAGTTTAATATAACTCAGGAAATTTCAAAAAGCGTCATTTTGTTCAAAGTTTCCAGGTTTGTTTTATAATAAATGTAACACTAGATTTGAAGCTGAGTTTTCATAGTTTTATATCACCTGTTGTATTGCATTGGGAAATTTTAAAGAAAAATTTGAAAACTAGCAAAACATTTTATTAAAAAATAAATTTTGAAACTGACAGAACTCATAAATGTTTTCAATTTTTTCATAATTAACACGGTCGATAAGAATGAATTTTCTCACAATATATTAAATTTACTAACGCACTTTTTGATAGAATTTCAGATGAAGGCAAATTTTACAACAAATCATCGTGGATCTCGCACACTAAATATCTTTGGCAATAAATATCTTCGAAATCGTGTTCATAAAGACTCAATTAATTGGAGGTGTGCGCTATTTACAAAATCAAAATGTCGATCAAGAGCTATAACAAAAGTTTTCAATGGCATCGAAAGGGTTAAACTAACACATTCCAGCCATACTCATTAAAAAGTAGATTCAAAGTTTATTATTTATTAACTATATTTATTTTGTATATTAAATAAATTTTATTACAGTTAAAAAAGAAATAATTTTATACTTATGTATTTTTTAAATTTAGTAATTTTTGTTTACTATTATTATTATTATGACTTATGAATATATAATTGTTCTGTTTATTTCTGAAATAACAATTCTCCATCAACCCTGTCGATAATAAGAAAAAAAATCAAACTCCGTAATTTAAAAATTAAGAGAACTGTCTTCTTAATATCTTCGATAAATTGTTTTTTTATGCATGTATATATTCACAATTTCAGTGGCGACATCTTTGGGAAGCTAAATTAAACAATAAATTTTGTATAGAAAATGTAATTGAAAACTTGAATAATCGGACATGCGGTCGTTGGAGGAAGGGATTTATTATTTCAATAAATATGCACTAAGTATACTACTTGTAGACCACGGCCCACGTTCATACCTCATGT
>JANSTW010055512.1:0-11962 GCA_027564275.1 Diadocidia ferruginosa
TATCGTGTCGGAAAAAACATGAAAATAGGCATATTTTTACCCTGCTGGTTAAAAAGACCGCATACTATCCCCTTAAATTACACAAAAAATTGAACAATTATAACGATTGCTTTAAAAAGCCTATTGTTTACTTGAAAAAACATAATTAATGTTCAATCAAATAAAAAAAATTGCATAGAAATCAAATACGTTAATATATCGGTTTGTGGATCTCTCTTTTTCCTTATCAAATTAAAAAATTTAATGTAATCTATGCACACAAAACGCAAAATAACACAAAAAAATATCATTTGACCTGCTACCAACACGGCTATCAACGTAACTTAAAAAACTCGAATAACATAAAATTGCAAATGATGTCATTATTTTGTTAAATCATTTAACGAGCTATCAACTCGGCTACTTCAGTATCCAAAATATCCAATTTAAGGAAATGTATGCACTTTTAACGAGGGGGTAACCACTTGAAAAAAATTTGGCCCACAGACTTCCATTTCAAAAAGACTTCCAAGACTTCCAAGACTTCCAAAAGACTTCCAAGACTTCCAAAAGACTTTCAAAAGACTTCCAAGACTCCCAAAAGACTTCCAAAGACCTCCAAGACTTCCAAGACTTCCAAAAGACTTCCAAGACTTCCATGACTTCTAAAAAAATTCCAAGACTTCCAAAGACTTTCAAGACTTCCAAAATACTTCCAAGACTTCCAGACTTCCAAGACTTCCTAAAGCCTTCCAAGACTTCCAAAGACTTCTAAAGACTTCCAAGACTTCCAAAAGACTTCCAAGACTTCCAAGACTTACATAGGTGAGACTTTAAAAAAAAAACACGGATAACATCAAAATCATTGCTTAAATCATGTGACGTACTTTCAACTTGGCTACTATACGTATCATCATCATCATCATCGTGTCCGTACGTATAGTATTGTCATAAATGTTGATCGAATTTAGGATAAAGTTGAGGATCGCATTTATTTTAGATCCGACGATACGCAATTATTTGGTTCTTTAAATCAATTTGGACAAACTTTTTTTTGCAAAACTATAGAACTTGATAGCTAAAAAATATCTTTTTTCGAATTGCAGGAGCGTAATGCCGAATCTGCCATTGAAGCCCTTAAAGAATATGAACCAGAAATGGGCAAAGTTGTCCGACAAGACAAATCTGGTGTACAAAAAGTTAGGGCCAAGGAAATCGTTCCCGGCGATTTGGTTGAAGTATCGGTCGGTGACAAGATCCCAGCCGATATTCGTTTAGTTAAAATTTTCTCCACAACTATTCGTATTGATCAGTCCATTTTGACTGGTGAATCCGTATCTGTGATCAAACATACTGATGCTATTCCAGATCCACGTGCCGTCAATCAAGATAAGAAAAATATCTTGTTCTCTGGTACAAATGTTGCTGCCGGTAAAGCTCGCGGTATCGTCATTGGAACAGGTTTAAACACAGCCATCGGTAAGATTCGTACAGAAATGTCCGAAACCGAAGAAGTCAAAACTCCATTGCAACAAAAATTGGACGAATTCGGTGAACAATTATCCAAAGTCATTACCGTTATCTGTATTGCCGTCTGGGCCATCAACATTGGACATTTCAATGATCCAGCTCATGGTGGATCATGGATCAAAGGCGCCATCTACTACTTCAAAATTGCCGTCGCTTTGGCTGTCGCTGCCATTCCAGAAGGTTTACCAGCTGTCATTACCACTTGTTTGGCCTTAGGTACACGTCGTATGGCCAAGAAAAACGCTATTGTCCGTTCCTTGCCATCCGTCGAAACTTTGGGTTGTACATCAGTCATTTGCTCAGATAAAACCGGCACACTTACCACAAATCAAATGTCCGTTTCACGTTTGTTCTTTTTCGATAAGGTCGAAGGAAACGACAGCAGCTTTGTTGAATTGGAATTGACCGGCTCAACATACGAACCAATCGGTGAATTGTTCCTTAAAGGATCCCGCGTTAAGTCCAGCGATTTCGATAATCTCCAAGAATTGGGAACAATCTGTATTATGTGTAACGATTCCGCTATTGATTTCAACGAAGTTAAACAAGTATTCGAGAAGGTCGGTGAAGCCACAGAAACAGCTTTGATTGTTTTGGCCGAAAAATTGAATCCATTCACAGTGTCCAAGTCCGGATTAGATCGTCGTTCAGCCGCTATTGCCGTACGTCAAGAAATCGAAACCAAATGGAAGAAAGAATTCACCCTTGAATTCTCACGTGATCGTAAATCCATGTCCTCATACTGTGTCCCATTGAAAGCATCCAAATTGGGTAATGGACCAAAATTATTCGTTAAGGGAGCCCCAGAAGGTGTTTTGGATCGTTGTACACATGCCCGTGTCAATGGAGCCAAGGTCCCATTGAACAACACATTGAAATCTCGCATTTTGTCATTGACTGCCCAATACGGTTGTGGACGTGATACATTACGTTGTTTGGCTTTGGCCACAGCTGACTCTCCAATTGCCCCCGAAGCAATGGACTTGAACGATTCCAACAAATTCGTCAACTACGAAATCAACTTGACATTTGTCGGTGTTGTTGGTATGTTGGATCCCCCACGTAAAGAAGTTTTCGATGCCATTGTACGTTGTCGTGCCGCCGGTATCCGTGTCATTGTCATCACTGGTGATAACAAAGCCACAGCCGAAGCTATCTGCCGTCGTATTGGTGTTTTCGGTGAAGATGAAGATACAACTGGAAAGTCATACTCTGGTCGTGAATTCGATGATTTGTCACCAAGTGACCAAAAAGCTGCCGTTGCCCGTTCCCGTCTCTTCTCCCGTGTAGAACCATCCCACAAATCTAAGATTGTTGAATTCTTGCAAGGACAAAATGAAATTACAGCCATGACAGGTGATGGTGTCAATGATGCCCCAGCCTTAAAGAAAGCCGAAATTGGTATTGCTATGGGTTCAGGTACTGCTGTCGCTAAATCTGCATCCGAAATGGTGTTGGCCGATGATAACTTCTCATCCATTGTATCAGCCGTTGAAGAAGGTCGTGCTATTTACAACAACATGAAACAATTTATCCGTTATTTGATCTCCTCAAACGTCGGTGAAGTCGTCTCAATTTTCTTGACCGCCGCTTTAGGTTTACCAGAAGCTTTAATTCCAGTACAACTTTTGTGGGTCAACTTGGTAAGGCGTTGTTTTTGCTAGCTCAAAAAATAGAAATTTAAAATTTTTCATTTGAAATAGGTTACTGATGGTCTCCCAGCCACAGCTTTAGGTTTCAATCCACCAGATTTGGACATCATGGACAAACCACCACGTAAAGCAAATGAAGGTCTTATCTCTGGATGGTTGTTCTTCCGGTATGCCGAAGAAAAACAATTTAATTTAAAATGTAATTTAATAAATTGCTTAAATAATTTAGTTACATGGCTATTGGTGGATATGTCGGTTGTGCCACAGTCGGTGCTGCTGCCTGGTGGTTCATGTTCTGTGAAACCGGTCCACAATTGTCATACTGGCATTTAACCCATCACTTGGCCTGTTTGGGCGGTGGTGATGAATTCAAGGGAATCGACTGCAAGATCTTCAGCTCTCCATACCCAATGACAATGGCCTTATCTGTATTAGTAACAATTGAAATGTTGAACGCCATGAACAGGTAAACACACGGATTTGGAGAATTTAATTTAAATTTTATTAAACAAAATCTTTGTTGCCTACAGTTTGTCTGAAAATCAATCACTCATTGCTATGCCACCATGGCAAAACATGTGGCTCGTAGGATCCATGGCTCTCTCATTCACACTTCACTTTGTCATCCTCCACGTTGAAGTACTTTCAGTAAGTTTTTTTTGGTTTTTCAATATTTTTTTCAGGACATTTTGCCGAACAAAATAATTAATATTCTTTCGACAATTTTATTTTCTTTAGAGCGTTTTCCAAGTCACACCATTAGGTATCGATGAATGGATCACCGTTATGAAATTCTCAATTCCTGTAGTACTACTCGATGAAGTACTTAAGTTTGTAGCCAGAAAAATTACAGACGGTACGAATGCATTGTACACAGTGCACTGGATAGTGCTTATGTGGGCAGTTTATTTTGGCTTAATAATTTATGTTTTCTAAATTAAGGCATATAGAAAATTAAAAACAAAAAAACATTAATATTAATTAAATTAAATTAAAAAAAACTTTACAAAAATTGAATGATGCAAAATAACCCAAAAACGACACGAGAGCGTTATAGTGTTTTTGTTTGAGAAAATGCGAATGTGAAATTGCAAAAAAAAATTCATTAAAACTAATATAAAAATGCTGCAGAAAAAGAGAAACAAACGTAAGAACCAAAACAAACTCGAAAAGAGCGACTTATTGCAAGAAAAAAGTATTATAAAAAATACCAAAATCGATTATTTTGGACTTGTTTAACAGAAAACAACTTCCAAAACACAACAACACAATTCGTTACTCTTTTTTATGTTAATCGTTTATTTCTTTTTTTGATTTTTGTTTGTTTTTTTTATAATTTTATATGTTTTTTTCGTTCGTTTATTTTGTTTCGTTCGATCGTTTCGTTTCGTTCGTTCGTTTCGTTCGATCGTTTCGTTTCGTTCGTTCCCGTTAATACCATAAAATAATTTACTTTTATTGTTTTTCTTTTTTTTTTCAATTGTTTTACACAATTAACCATATTAATTTAATTTAGAGAAAAATATTTATAGGCGACATTAATGTAAATTATTATGTTTTGAAAAACATTTTTATTTTATGCATATGGAACTGCGCGAGATATGTTTACAAAAGTATATATTATACAATAAAGCTATACAAGAAAAAAACATTTAAAATATTAAAAAAAAGATTTGACTAAATAAAAAAAAAATAAAAAATGTGTGATGACTGTTTGTGGTTAATAATATTGATTATTGATTTATATATGAGATGAGCATAATATTTTTTTTGTACTTTTGTTTGATTTTTTTTTTATTAACAATTTTTGTTTGATCGAATAAGACAATATTATATATATATATTCAACACAATCACCAATACACACTCATTTTTAAGTTAAATTGAAAAACACACGTCATTAATTGTATAAAAAATAATTCTAAAATCTACATATTATAATCATTAGGAAAAATATACAAAACAGAAAATTTACATTTTAAAATTAATATTTAAAAACAAATTATTATAAAGAACAATTTTTTTTCTTACAATTATAAATCCGTTTGAACATTTTTTTTTGCGTCGTTAAAATTTAAAAGCACTGTATATGGATCGTATGATATTACTGTCATGTACAGATGGCGTTGGCGTTTGCACAAATCAATTTTATTTCGTAATAAAAATAAAAATCGTACTAGAAAACTCTAGTACTGCTTTGATTTGAATGGGTGCTGCCATCTGTGTTACAAAAAAGAAAATCATGAATCTAAAATTTTTTAAACTAGGATTTTTAACTTGTTTTTTTATTTAAAAATTAAAAATTGTACATTTTTATCAGCTGTTATAAGAAGTGCCTGTTTGACATTTTATTTTAAAACTGATTTTTAAAGAAGATGAAAGGAAAAAAGTGCTTTTTTAAACAATAATACATTTTAAATTTGTAGAATTTTGTTTTTTTATTGAATGTGCCTACAAAATGTGAGCTAAAAAATACATAGATAGAAATGAAAGAGGCGGGGCGATACATTTATAATTGGATAGTTAGGTTGAATATGAATAGTTAGAAACTTTTTTAAGTATTTCATTAGAAAATTGGCTCAATTGATTTTTTTTAATAAAATTTCTATAAATTGAATTAGAAAATTTACTTAAAACGAGAATTAGGATATAGAGAACGGCTCATAGTAATTTTAAAATCTAATATTTTCTTCAAAAACATATTTTTTTAATTTAAAAATCAATAATTTGTTAAAAATTTGTCTAAAGTTTAATTTTTTTAACGAATTTTTAAAACAATTGTTTATGTTTAAATTAAAAAAAATGTTATTTCGTTACAAATTTATTTTAATTTAAAAAAATATTTTATTTAAAAAATTGTCTATAATTTACGCGGTGCTTTTTACTATTTCGATTTCTTTAATAATTACAAACAATTTAATTCTAAAAAAAACTAGAAATTTTCACAGACAAATATATAAATCAACAACTTCAAATTTTTAAAAATAACCAATAGCATAGGAAGAAACGTATTTTAAAGATCACATTAAACTGGATTTTATAAGTAGGAACAATTTTTACACAGTTAAATATTTAAATATCTAAATGGTTTCTAGAATTTGTTGATTTCATTATACATTATACAATTCCTAATAATATAATTAATTAATGGCCAAATTTTTTTTTACATACAACATATTTTTAATTAGATAAAATAAAAAACTTAAAACGATACACTTAGTGGCGTTGAGAAGGGTATTTGAAAAGGATTTTTTTTATATTAACTCAATAGGATTTAAAAATATTATCGTTTTTTTGTTTGTAAATATTTATGATTATTTCTTATCTTATTTTTTCATTATTGAGGGCAATTAAATTAGTCAACAAAAATCTGATAAAGTTCAATCAACAAATTAAACAAAGAGATTAAAATTCATTTTGGCACTTTTTTTTGTGTGCTTGTACTGGCGATTTTTAATATGGAGAGTCTTAATTCTTCAGATATTATAATAAAATTCTGAAATTTTTCGATATTTGTAGATCACTGCTTAGTATTCATTACTTATTACAATAAAAGGTAACAAAAAACAAATTTTTTGTAATGAAAATATTATTTTTTTTTACTTCATATAGCTTCCCTATCATTAGACCACATTCTAATAATCGTTTCGAATTATTTATATTGAATTTAATATTTTATAAATATTCACAACTTTGTAATATTATTTTTTAATATAATAATTCAATTAAAAAGTCCAAATTCGTTTCCGAGAATTGTTATCTCTTCTTAAATTATTTACTCTTTGACCAAGTAAAATTTACCTGTTACAAGCTATTTAGAGCAGAAAATTTGTCCAAAAATGCTCTGTGCTAATTAACTCGCCAGTAAAATAATCATTCCAACAGGCAATATTGTTCAGACGATCAAGAAAATTTGTGCAACACATTTAAATTAGCCCCACATTAAATGTTTCTTTTAATTTTTTCTTCAATAAATTGTAACAATAACAAAATATTACTGAAACAGTTAATATTACAGTAGATTTAGCTAGTGTGTAACTATTAAGAAAAAGAAAACTTTTCATAATACTATAGTTAGTCTATATAATATAAATAATAAAACAAACAATATACAAATAATATTAGCGAATTTTAAATAATTTATTAAATCCAACAAAAAGAATCTGCAAATTAAGCAAAAAATCGTACAGATTTTTTTAAAGTTAGAAATTTTATAAAAACTACTTACTTAATTATTATTATTATTAATTATTAAAATTTTCTTTAAAAAAATTAAATTAAAAAAGCTGAAAAACAACAAAATAGAAGAAACGGTTTTTTCTATAATATTTCAAATTTCTTATAAGTTAAGAGGGAAATTTTTTTTTGTCATAAACTTTACAATATAATTTTGTATTGATTCCGACTTTTCAAGATTTGTCAGTCTTAATTAAATAATTAGCTAAAAGATTTTTTAAATATTTGGCGTTTCGTCTAATAATATTGACATCTCCAGTTTTAGAAATTAAATTTTAATACACATTTGAGTACAGTGATACGATTGCCATCTATATTGAGAGGTAATTGTGTCATTTCAAATGACTATTTTGGTCAAATTTTCCATTTTTTTCTGATGATGTCTATTTAATTAGGCGAAACGTTTAAAAATATTAAAACAGATTCTTTAGTTTTTTTTTAATTAAAACCGTTAAGCTTGAAAAGTTTGAGAATCAAATCCAAAGACTATTTTTTCGGTCTAATAAAAAAACAAAACTGAGGTTGTTAAAAGTATTTAAATTTGAGTATATAGACATACACAAAAGTTAACAACAACAAGAGGTTCTTTTTACAAAATTAAATTTCTAAAATAAAACAATTTCTTAAAAAAAAGTTAAACACAGGAATTACGTATTTATAGAGAAATTAGTTTAAAAAAGTCTACATACAATTTGTAATATAAATATAAGAGTAGTTTAAAAATCATTAAAAAAACAAATAACAAAAATACAGAGGAAACAAACATACAAGAAAAAAATCAAAAAAATGTTAAATGAATGTTTGAGTTTTTTTAAATATTTTTTTTTTGAAAATAAATGCATTTTGTTGTATTATCAAATCATTTTTTCTGGCTAACCTGTGTGTGAAATGTACATATATACATCAATCTCTACTAACGACCCATTTTGCCCTGCCATACAAAAACAAATATTCCAAATAAGACTTGAAATTTGTTTTTTTTGATCATCTTTAAACATATAACTCCCGCCCCGAACATATCATTTTTCAACAGTCAACCAAGCGAACCATATTGTATAATAGAAATTTAATTTTTTCAATTTATAAGCTCGGTTTTATAAATTGTTAAAATTTTTCATTTTAATTTATAAGATTTGTGATTAATAAACCAATTTTTTTTCTACATGCTTTGTAAACCTAATATTTTTATTTTTACAACAACCACAAAAAAAAAAACAACAAAAAATTGTTTGCGTTTGCGGTGAAATGAGTTTTGTTAAATAATAAACCAAAAAAAAACTATATACGAAAACAATTGAATTTTGCATGTCGTTTTAAATAATCCTGTAAGTACACAAACCAAATAATAATAACTAGAAAAATATATTTTAATTTAACAATTTTCGATACAAAAAACACAAAATGTACATAAAAAAATACACAGACGCGGTGCATTTGTTATGGATTATTTCGAAAACAAATAGTATTACTTATAATTAACAATTAAAAACACACAAAGGACAATGAAAACTTAAACTAAAATTTAAGCATGCAATTTCGAAAAATCGGAATTCTAATTTAAAGAATTTTTTTTTTCATGTAATTTTATTTTATTGAAAAAGTTTTTTTTATAAACATGACGTTAAAAGAAACCTTTAAAATTCAATAATCGCCAATCAAAAAGGGACGTTTCACCTTTTTTTAATAAAAAAACAACGTTTCCAGCTTATTTGACATTAATTTAACTTAAATTTATTCGCCATATTGAAGCTGCCATTTTGAATTTTTAAATTCCTTTAACTATCATAGAACCTTCCAAAAATTATATTTTAAATATTACTCACTCAACAAATTTTTGTAAAAAAAAATATCCTAATTTTTTACTATCTCAGGAATCACCATGGGACTAGTTTTGTTCAAATATTTATTTTTGGTTGTACTTTTAAAATTTTAAATTCTGATACCTTTTTGAAAGTCACCTTCAAACTTGTATTTAAACAAAAAGGCCATCATATTGGAGTCGACATTTTGTAAATTTTTTTAAACTCAGATAAATAAAATTGATTTTTGAAGCCATATTTTACCCACTATTTTGAATTTTTAAATTCTGATATAATTTTCAAAATCAGCATCAATGAAACATTCTAGTTTTGCATTTTTTTTTTTTTCAATAAATAAAATAGGATTTTACCTCCCTCCATATTGGGGCCGCAATTTTGTCAATATCAAAATTCTGATATTCTTTTGCGAAATCTGTACCCATCAAAACCATCTTTAGACATAATAATAAATTTTTTTAAGCGCCATATTGAGGTCACCATTTTGATTTTTTATTCTCTGATATCGTTTTCAAAGTCAGCATCAATGAAACCCTCTATTTGCAAGTAATTGTTTTAAATCCATTTTTTACCTCCATATTGGAGCAGCGTATTTTGGAAATTTGTAATTATTCTGATGTTTTTAAATCAAAGCTTCTAATGAAAATTGTTGTATTTTGTAATGTCCGCCATTAAAAAAAACAAATCCAAACAATTTAAACATTTTTGTCAAAATTAAATCTATTTACGTATATAAACTCTACATATCTATGGATTTTTTGTTCATATGAAGTAAAAGCAAAAAATTGTAACAAAATATATGACAATATTTGACCAATTACTTGTAAAACATTCCTTGCTTATAGTGCAAAAATTTCATTCACTTCTCTTAATGTAAAAATGTCAATTGTATGTTTAATTTCTGAGCAATTTGAATGCAAACATTTTTAGAGATGTTCAAAGATCGACAAAAAAAAATCATTTTGCACACAAAAAACTATTTCTACTGGAATTTTTATTGCACGTATTTTCGGAAAAAAATCCCATAAATTATATTGCACTAACGAGTGCAATTTGTATGCAATTTACGTGCAAATTTTTAAAAAAATCCTATTAATTAGTTCGGAATTAGTTAAAGGAAATGCTAACTTTTTGAAATATTTGCCATATAGATGTGCTAAATTTTTTTTTTTACAAATTATTTATAAACTTTAACTTCAGCTTTAAGGTCATTTTATGCGATCTACACGACAAAATTTTATTTTCTTAAGATTTTCTTTTAACAATTAATTTAATGCTCTAAAATAATTTGCTTGCTTTTTTTAAAATAAATACAATTTCATTAAATCATTGAAAATTGGTTAAAAAAATATAGTCGCCATTTTGAATTTCTCATCTTTCAGGCCGCACGGCCATCTTGAACGACGCCATATCTGTAAATAAAACAAACTTTCAATAAAATAAAATTCGCGTATTCGGAAATTTTAAAATACACGTGATTTAAAAAGAGACCATTTTGTAGTTGTAGCAAATTAATTAAAAAACACTGTGACTAACCGCTAAATTATACATTCCCACAACAAATGCACACACACACACCAACACACGAACATTCCAAATTTTATCAAAATTATTAATACATTTTTCTTTGCAAATAAAATGTAGTGCTGTAGTATATTGTAGTGTAGTGAATATTTTATATAGAAAATATTTTTACTTGAAAACAATTATTAATGAAATTTATTTTTTCCCATTTTTTTCCATGCAACAGTTAGCCCCGATTTTCATTAACGTGTGCGCGCACAACTTCACGTATACATTTTGAGAGATGAAAAACCTTAATTAAATTTAAACAAAATAATAAAAAAAAATTGTACCAGAATAATATTTACAAAAAATATCCAAACCAATTATCCATCGCATCATAAAAAAAAAACCCCTACGCAATATGACAAGACAAACTATAAATTTTAATTTAAACTAGATTTTAAATTATCATTTAAAAAAATATTGCTTAAAATGCTTGGAAATCAATTTCCCCAATAAAATTTTCATCAAACCAATATCACAAAAAAATTAAATCCTGCATATTTATAACAACCCCCGTGTGATGAAAAAACACCCTTTTCTGAAAGAAAGGTAAACTATATACGCACGTGCATCAACCAGAAATCACCATCAAAAAACCACCACCACCACCACCAACAATCAACGAAAATTATTATTTTTTTTTTAAGAAAATCACAACAAAAAATTGGAGAAAGACGTTTAACCAAAAAAAAAAAGAAAAGAAAAAACAATTTAAAAAAAATGTTTTCTTTTTTTTAACAATCCTATTTTTAAAAATAACAAATTTATTATAAATTTAAATTTAAAGATATTAAAAAAAACTATTAAATAGTTTTAAACAAAAAAACCAACACCAATTTATCCTCCTTTTAATTTATTTTAATTTTTTGCATGTGATCAAAAGTTTTTTTTTATTTATAAGACATCATAAAAAAGTATATACACCTTGCTAAAGATTTTAAAAAGTTTTATTTCCACCACCACCACCCCCAAAAACCGCACCCAAATGCCAATCAATATCACATAATATGTTATGTTGTGATAAACACCACCACCACCCCCAAATTAAAACAACTATAGAAAGTTTGTAAAAACCCTTTTTTTAATTTTTAATTTTAAATATATTTTTTTATTGAAAAAAAAAAAATTAAATGAAAAATTAAATTAATTTTTAATTATGCTAAAATTTAAATTTTTTTT
>JANSTW010055523.1:0-11961 GCA_027564275.1 Diadocidia ferruginosa
AAAAAGATTTTACATATTTATTTCATATTTAAGCTGAAAATTAAAAAAAAAACAAATTAATTATGTCGATGAAGATGAGTCGATTTTTCTTTGATTAATTTGCATTCGAAATTCAAACGGATCTAATCAAAATTGAAACATATTTCGATAAAATTTACACTAATTTGATCGAAATTTGATAAGTTTTGATTAAATATAACGAATTTTCTATTAAATTTGAATAAACTTGATTAAATTTGAAACAAATATATTCAAATTGTCTCGTTTATTTCAAATTGGTCGAAACAAAAACTCAGATTAAAACTAATTTTATTGAATAATTAGAAACTATTTTCATTTTAAATCTTCTCATTTATTTCAAATTGATCGAAATTTAAACTAATTTGATCAGAAATTTGATTAATTTTTAAACACAATTTATTCAAATCTTCTCATTTATTTCAAGCTGCCTCAAATTAAAACTAATTTTATCGAATTTGAAACAATTTTCTTTTTAAATCTTCTCGTTTATTTCAAATTAATCGAAATTCCCCTAAATTTGATCAAAATTTAAAATTATTTGATCGAAATTCAATTAAATTTGATTTTGTTTTAAATAAAGTTGACCGAAATTCTACTAAATTTGATCAATATTCAAACTAATTTGATCGAAATTCAATCAAATTTGATGGAAATTACGAAAAAAAACAACAAATTTATTCAAATCTTCTCGTTTATTTCAAGTTGATCAAAATTCATACCTATTTGATCTAAATTCACTTTTATTTTAAGATGAACGAAATTCATCTAAATTTGATCAAGATTCAAACTAATTTGATCGAAATTCATTTAATTTTGATTTTTTTTATTTCAAGTTGACCGAAATTCAATTAAATTTGATCAAAATTCAAACTAATTTGATTGAAATTTTATTGAATTTTATCGAAATTTCAAATAAATTAGATCAAATTTATTTAAATCTTTTCGTTTATTTCAACTAGATCGAAAATCAAACTAATTTGATCGAAATTCAATTAAATTTAATGAAAATTCAACTTAATTTGATCGAAATTCAACTAAATGTATAATCGAAATTCAATCAAATTTCTTTTTTTTTAATTCTCTAGAAATATCAAATAATTTCATCAAAATCAATTTAAAGTCTGCCGCAATAACTTCAATAAAAACAAAAACTTTGTGCTTCCGCTCACGTCGTGCAAAATCTTCACGCTTCGTGTCTGCTTTTAAGCTATATTATGCAATATGGATATATAGCGTTTTTATTACATATTATATATAGCTGAGATGGACATTTCAACGATAAAAAGGCTATAAAAAAAATTTAATATGTCGAGGCCATAAAAGTATATTACGTCGATACAAAGTTGGCTGCCAATCGGATTTATAGAGAAAGCTTTTAAAATGCCATAAAATGAGAATTTATTTTTAATAGTTTTTCCATTTTAAAGTTAAAATTGCAATTTAGTTTTTATTAGCCAATAATTTGATTTATGTGCTGCGATGATGTTCTTCAAGTATATAATGAATAATGTGCGTTGTTAAGAATATTGACACATCAATATGTTGTGCAATCAAAGTAAAGGCTAACGGAAGCAGCAGTAAAGTTGCACAGTAGCAGGAAATAAAGTTTTGTTGAACAAGATATTTTTCACTTCTAATCGAAACTGACCTAGAACAACATGGCTATTCGTGAACACCATATCTAAACGTAAAGATTTTTGAAAATATTTCAAAAATTTCTTTCAAAATCCTTATGGGACTGACTAACAGTTGTGGGTCTAACTGGAAGTGGGACCGACTGATACATTTCCGGTTAATTTAGTTTCACTTGGTTAAATTTGAGTTAATTCCAGATGAATTAGTCTCACTATGTTAGCTAACATGTTGTTAATTAGTTACTAATAACCTAATTTAGTCTCACTAGACTAGTTTAGACTTATTCTGTTAAATTTTGAATAAATTTCAACTAAACTTGTCTCACTTTGTTAGCTATAGCAAGTGAAATTGGTTTCCAATTCGATAAGTTAGATTAAATTGCCCTTAATTTAGTCTCACTTTATTGTTATTAATAACCTAATTTAGTCTCACTTGCTAGTTTAGGCTCCCTTTAGTTAATTTTGAATAAATTTCAACTAACCTAGTCTCACTATGTTAGCTATAGCAAGTGAAACTGGTTTCCAATTCGGTAAGTTAGATTAAGTTGCACTTTATTTAGTCTCGCTATGTTACTTTTAACCTAAATTAGTCTCACTAGACTAGATTAGACTCCCTTTGTTAAATTTTGAATAAATTTCAACTAATCTAGCCTCACTGTGTTGACTAGCAAACAAATTACTCCTAATTTATTCTCACTATGTTGGCTATAGCAAGTGAAACTGGTTTCCAATTCGATAACTTTGTTTAAATTGCACTTAATTAAGTCTCACAAGATTAGTTAAGATTATCTTTGTTAAATTTTAAATAAATTTTAACTAATCTAGTCTCACTATGTTGGCTAGCAAGTGAATTGCACCTATTTTATTCTCACTATGTTACTAATCCGGTAAATTTAAACGATTCGATAAAATTCCGGTTATATAGAGTTTACTATCACCAATTGCTAAACAATTAACAGTGAAACCGCCCCCCCCCCCCAAAATGCGTTGACAAAATTTGTATATAAATGTTTTAAAAAAAATTTATTAAATGTCGATTACGTCTTGTTTGTAAAAATCTGTTTAACTGTGTGAAAAATAAAAACCAACTTTTAACAACAATAAAATACAAAATACATTTTTTTTTTTAATTACAAAAAAACTTCAACTCTTGACCTCTATACCACCACCCATACACTGGTCCCCCAGCCCCCAACAAACGCAACAAAAAAAAACTTACTGCTGCTGCTCATCTGCGCAAGAAAAACTCCATCAGCCACACACACTGCCGCACAGTTACAATTTTATTAAGCGAAACCAAATCAAAAAACGGATAACGAATGACCCGCGCAAAACACACACACTACAACATTTTAATCCCTTTAGAGTCGTGAGCTTTTTTAAAAAAAAGAGCTTTTTTAAAAATAAAAAGCTTTTTTTTAAGTAATACGGAACATCAGTTTAAATTGTAAGCTAGTTACAATAAGAATCTGTGCGCAGGCATTAGTTGGTAATATTAGTAGAGCTTTTAGAGCTTTTAGATTTTTTTTTTAGTTTTTGAATGAGATAGCGCGAATAAATTGTATGCGCGCGCACAACAAATTTAAAGCGGGCGACCTATTTGGACAAAAGATATTTGGCGCGAAATTCTTTTTCCAAAGCTTCTTTTTAACCCTTACAGTTTCTATTTTTTCTTATGTAGTTCACTGAAAAACAATTTAATTTAAACACCTATATAAATCTGAGTCTGAGTGCAGCTAATTTGTTGCAATTAGCAAAAAAAAAACTAAATAATTAGCAAGTCAATTTTGTTTTTTGTTTCATTTTATTTACAACAACTAACCTGACACACAAAATCATTAAAAACTGTTCAAACCAAAATAAAAACCTCTCGCCAATCCGAAAATCGGTTACAAACGAAAATCCAAAAAAAAAACCAAAACCCTCAAACCGACCGAACCAAAAACAGGATGACATTTGGTGTGGATCCTGATACACATATCGATTCACTAGAACAGGCTGAGGCGGCCACCGTTGAGGGAACATCAAAATGGTCGTGCAAATTAACAATTACAGGTATAAAATTCAGCTAAAACAAAATATTTTTGCAACACCGCATCACAACCAATATTATAATAAGCTCAAATCCCCAAAAAAAGACCCTAACCCAATTTGCCCAAACTTTTCGTTATTTTTTTTTCAAACTCTTCTACTATTTTTCTATATACTATAACCTAATTTTTCTTGTTTATTTTAAACAAATTTTTTACAAATTCTTTTTTGAATTTTGGCAATCGGGTGATAGCTACACACACACACTAATTTTTTACAGCTTAAAAAATAAGCCAATAAATTTATATACAGAGCTGCGCAATACTGCAGGCTACTCTGCTACTATGCTGATGCTGCTGATTATACGCGCTGCCAGTCGGGCGGATTGAATGGACAACAAAATGGCAATTTTACTGGCGATTTTTTCTTTTCAAACACATTTTTGATTTTTTTTTTAATTAGAAGAAAGAAAATCCGGTATTATTTCTGTAAGTCACGGATCTTACACTTGTTTTTTTAAAGTTTCGTAATCGAAATTTCGTTTAAATTGATCGAAATTTCTTTAAATTTAGTCGAAATGCAATCAAATTCGTTGGTTATTAAATGTTTTTTAAAATTAATTTCTATGTGTCACGGATCTTACATTTGTTTTTTTAAGCCTTGATCGAAATTTCATTTAAATTAATCGAAAGTTCATATTGATTGAAATGCAATCAAATTCAAAGTAATTAAATTTTTTTTAATTTATTTCTTTTTGTCACGGATCTTACATTTGTTTTTAAAAAATCCTAAATCAATATGCCAATAAAATTAATCGAAACTTCATTAAAATTCAATTAAAATCCGAAAGTTATTTCATTTTAATAAATTTATTAAATTTATTCCTGTGTGTCATGGATCTTAAAATCTCTTTTACAGAAAGCTTTAATCAAATTTGATAGTTATTTGATTTTAAATAAAAATTCTATGTGTCACGGATCTAACACTGGTTTTTTAAAATGACTGAATCAAAATTTCATTACATTTAATCGAAAATTCAATCAAACTCGATAATTATTTCAATGTGTCACAGAACTTACACTTGGTTTTTAAGCCTAAATTGATTAAAATTTGTTTTTAAAGCCAAATTTGATCTAAATTTGACCCAAATTTGATTAAAATCTATTCAATTTCATCAACGCAAATTTAATTCTAACAAATTTGATCGAAATTCTATTAAATTTGATCGAGATTTAACTAATTTCATTAAAATTTTATTTTTTCCTTCTAATTAAAACAAATTTGATCCAAAATCAACAAAATTTGATCGAAGTTCAAACAAATTAATTTAGGATTTAACCTATTTCATGACAATTCAATTTTATTCTTCTAAACTCAAACCAATTTAATTCAATATCAACTAAATTTGATCGAAATTTCTTTCAAAATTATTCAATTTCAACAAATTTTTTTTTTTAATTCTACTGAAGTTGATCGAAATTCAAGTAAATTTGGTCGAGATTTAATTAAAATTATATATTTTTCTTCTAAATTCAAACAAATTTGATCCAAAATCTATTTCCAAAATTTGATTAAAATTTAACCAAATTTTATCAACATTAAATTTTGTCCTTCTAAAATCAAACAAATTTGATTCAAAATACACAACAATTTGATTGAAATTTATTTCAAATTTATTCAATTTCATCAAAATAATTTTTTTTTTCTAACGATCTTGATCGAAATTCAAATCAATTTGATCGAGATTAAATTAAAATTATTATTTTTCCTTCTAAATTCAAACAAATTTGATCCAAAATCCACAAAATTTGATCCAAAATCCCCAAAATTTTATCGAGATTTAACCAAATTTAATTCAAGTTTACCAAACATTTCATAAAAATTCAATTTTTATTCTAAATTCAAAATTTTCTTTCCAAAATTTGATCGAAATTTAACCAAATTTTATCAACATTAAATTTTGTCCTTCTAAACTCAAACAAATTTGTTTCAAAATACACTAAATTTGATCGAAATTTATTTCAAATTTATTCAATTTCATCAAAATAATTTTTTTTTCTAACGATCTTGATCGAAATTCAAGTCAATTTGATCGAAATTAAATTAAAATTATTATTTTTCCTTCTAAATTCAAACATATTTGATCCAAAATCCACAAAATTTGATCCAAAATCCCCAAAATTTTATCAAAATTTAACCAAATTTAATTCAGATTTAACCAAATTTAATTCAGATTTAACCAAATTTCATAAAAATCAATTATTTGTTTCTTAATTTAAATAAATTTGATCCAAAGTTAAATTTCGACCAAATTAATTTTTTTCTTCTAAACTCAAACAAATTTGATTTAAAAAAAAAATTTAACCAATTTTATTAAAAAAAAAAAATTCGAATCCTAAAAAATTTGATCGAAATTCTATTATATTTGACCGAAACTTAACCAAATTTGATTAAGATTTAAGAAAAACGCGCCGTGTATAAACAGACCAAACCCTATATAAACGCAGCATTTGCAGGGTTTGAATATGATGTCGCAATCCAAGATTTTTTGTCGCATATAAAATATCACGTTTTGGTTTTTGTTTTTTTTTGTTTTTGCGACAAGTTGTTTTTGTCTTTTTTTTAACAAACACACACATACAAATTTTTCTATCACATAGCCATATTAATTTCTCTGTAGGAATAATTTACAACACACACACACACACAATTATATCTCTATCTCTTTTTATCTTTATAGAATATAGTTAGAAAATATATAAATACATAGTCACTAAATCTATCTCTTTATCTCTCTCTCTCTCTCTCTCTAGTAGTGGTACATTTTCATTATATAGTTTATATAACAAGACACGACGCAATGACGACATTGGTGACGCCAAATTAAATCCTTTAAGACCTTAACGTGACCAATGACCATATCTATCTTTATTTCACGAACTAAAGTTATCAAAAAATCAAAAAAAATCTCTAGATTAAAATTTTCAACAAATTCCACCCAAGAAACATTAGAAGAAGGTTTTTGTTATAAGGGTCACCGCTACCTTGCTCGCTACCTACTTTGCAACCTCATTTCGCGACCCAATTAAAAAAAAAAACGATTTAAATATAATATTTTTTTGAAAATCGTTAGAGGTTGGCAAAACAATAAGAATGTCATAAAAGACCATTATATTTGTTTATTTTTTTCATCTAAATCGGTTAATTTAAGTTTTTGGACCAAATACTCATACAAACTACAATTTCTTTCTATAATTTTTAAATTGACAGAATTAAATCGATAGAGACCGGCAAAACGATGAGAATGTTATAGAAAGTAGAAGACTATTTTATCTGTAATTTTTTTTTCATCAGTTGAATTAATTTTTTCAGATAAATCCCTCTACCATATAACCTTCAAACTTAAGGTTGTTGGGCGAGTGGCGAGCGCTCACCTATTTAGCACCCATTTAGCACCCATTTGGGTACTTTTGAATAACCGCGGTGACCATAACATCTCTCATAACCTAAAAAAATTTCCCTGGCTAAATTAAATCAATTAAAAAGAAAGAAAATATCAATTATACATTGTTGTGGTGTGATAAAAAATCTATAAATTAGGTCGCCACTATTTATAAAACAAAAACTTATAGCGAAATCGCGTGTCAACTAAGCAGCAAGCCCAAGAGCCGCTTTATTTTTAAATTAATTATATTTTTATTTTATTCATTACACGCGTGCAACAGAAAAAAACCTGTTCATTTTAAATATATATTATTAAACAATTTTTTATTGATATCGCACATAGGGCAATTAATAGGTTTTTATTGCTTTTTCATATTATAGAGATAAGGCTATGCCTTATAATTAGAGGCTTTTTAAAAAAATATTTACTAAAATAATGCGATAAAAAGAGAAATTATTTATGGGAATTTTTTTTCACACATAAATTTGACCTCAATTTGACACACATTATGCGGAAAATGTGACGTGATCGAAAAAGACGTATGTCGAGCGTTTTTCGGAATCAGCGACGTATCTCGAAAATTTGCCTTCAAACATATCTTAGAAATCTGAGAAGAAAAAAAAAACGTTTTGAAACACTTTACCTGGTGACATGTAAAATTTCATACGTAGGGCTGCTCACAGATCCCGGAAAAAACCGTCGGGAAATTTCCCGGGTGTTGCACCCGAACAGCATTGATTTTTTCCACTTTAAAACCTATTTTTTGTTCTGACTCGTCAAAAAGTTCATACGTAGGGCTGATCACAGATCTGATAAAAGCTCGTCGGGTTCTGTAGAAATGAGTTTTTGCAGTTTTAAAAATATTTTTATTCAATCTCGTAAAATTTCATACGTAGAGCTGCTCACTGATTCCGGAGAAAACTATCGGGACATTTCCTGCGTTCTGTTCTCAAACAGCAATAATATTTTTCAGTTTAAAACCAGTTTTTTTTCTGATTTGTCAAATTGCATACGTAGGGCTGCTCACAGGTGCCGGTGAAAACCGTCGAGAAATTTCCCGGGTTCTGTTCTTGAACAGCAGTGATATTTTCCAGTTTAAAAACTATTTCTGTTCTACACAGGTACATAGGGCTGATCACAGGTCCCGGAGAAAACCGGTGGCTAATTTTCCGGGTTATGTTCTCGCACAGCAATGATATTATCTAGTTTCAAAAATATGTTTATTCTGTATCTATTTCAAATTTCATTTCAAGGGCTGCTCACAAGTTCCGGTGAAAGATTTTCCACTTTGAACATTTTTGTTTTGTTCTAATTTGTATTATTTCATACGTAGGGCTTTTCAAAAGTCCCGAAGAAAACCATTGGATAATTTCTCGAGTTCTGTTCTTGAACAGCAATGATATTTTCCAGTTTAAAAACTAGTTTTGTTCTCAATCGGTAAATTTTCATACGAAGGACTGCTCACAGATTTCGGAGAAAATTTTATTTTCCAGTTTTAACTCCATTTTTGTTCTCATTCGTCAAATTTCATATGCAGGTCTGCTAACAGATACCGGAGAAAAGTGTCGGTCAATTTTTCCGGGTTCTGTTATCGAACAGCAATGATATTTTCCAGTTTAAGACAAATTTTCGGACTTTTGGTCTGACTCGTCCAAAAGTTCACACGTAGAAACGTAAAACCGTCGGGAGAGAATTTCTGTTCAAACAACAAGAATATTTTCCATATTTAAAACTATTTTTCTTCTTATTTTTCAAATTTCATACATAGGGCTGCTTACAGGTCCCGCAGAAAACCATCCTGAAATTTCACGGGTTCTCTTCTTGAACAGCAAAGATATTTTCTAGTTTAGAAGCTTGTTTTTGCTCTGACTCGCCAAAGGTCATACGTAGGACTGCTCAATGGTCGCGGAAAAAACCGTCTGAAAATTTGCTGGGTTCTGTTCTCGAACAGCAACGATATTTTCCTGTTTAAAATCTATTTTTGTTCTAAATCGTTAAATTTCATACTTAGATTGCTGATCACAGATCTCGGAGAAAACCGTCGAGAAATTTTCCGGGTTATATAATAATAATTATTTAATTTTTTTTTTTCCTATTAAAAACTATTTTTCTTCTTATTCGTCAAATTTCATACATAGGGCTGCTCACAGGTCCCGGAGAAAACCGGCAGAAAAATTTTCCGGGTTCTGCTCTTAAACCGCAATGATATTCGGTAAATCTCATACGTAGGAATGATTACAGAATTCGGAGGAAATGTTATTTTCCAGTTTAAAAACTATTTTTCGTCTTATTCGTCAAATTTCATACATAGGGCTGCTCACTGGTCCTGGAGAAATCCGTCAGGCAATTTCCCGGGTTCTGTTCTCGAACACCAAAGATTTATTGCAGTTTAAATATTTTTTTCTTCTTATTTGTCGAATTTCATACATAGGGCTGCTCACAGCTTCCGGAGAAAACAGTCGGGGTATTCTCCGGGTTCTTCTTCTCGAACAGCAATGATATTTTCTACTTTAAAATCTATCTTTGTTTAAATTCGTCAAATGTCATAGTGCTGGTCACTGGTCTCGGAGAAAACCGTCGGAAAATTTGCCAGGTTCTGTTCACGAACAGCAATGATATTTTCCAATTTTAAAACAGTCTTTGGTTCTAATTCTTCAAATTTAATACATAGGGCTACTCTCTGGTCTCGAAAAAACCTACTGGAAATTTTCCATATTCTATAGCAATGATATTTTTCCAGGTTTAAAACTATTTTGGTTCTTCAATTTTATACGTAGGGCTGCTCACAGTCCCGGGAAAAGATTTCTCACTTTTAAAACCATTTTTGTTTTAATTCGTCAAATTACATACATGCTCACTGGTCTCGGAAACCACTTTTAAATCATTTTTTGTTCCAATTCGTTAAATTTCATACCTAGGGCTGTTCACATATCCCGGAGCAAACTGTCGGAAAAATTCCTGGTTTTTAATAAAATAGGAATGTTTTGAAATATTCCAGTATTAAAACTATTTTTGTTCAGCGATTCGCCAAATTTCATACTCAGGGCTGCTAACAGGTAATATTAAAAAAACTATGTTCCCGATAATATTCCGGTTTTTTTCGTGATTAGCATTACTTCGTTTGTAAAAGTGTGCCAAAACGGCTGTGGCTTAACCACTAATCTGGTAACAATAAGATTTGCTTTTTTCCCGATTTTATATATACGTACCAGGGCTTCTCATTTCCCGGAAAATTTTCGTAGTTTTTCTAGCAGTATCCCGATGGCGAAATAAATTCGCAATTTTTCATATACATCATGTCACCTTATAATGACTTCAGTATGTTAAATATCGAGAATAAGACAAATATTTTTTTGTTGAATGCGAGCTTTTAGTATAATATCGCAAAAGCTCTGTTATTATTGTGCAAAACTCAGCTTTTATTTTTAAAGAAATAAAAAAAAATTAAACTACCTTGGACAATTTGCATGCCACCTATCACTTTATAACTTTAAACAAATATTGTATGAACGCAAATTTTTTTTTTAACAAATTTTCAGAGCTTTTTCTATAGTTATAGTTTGTTTGTGCATGTGTTTTTTTTATTTGTATTTTAATTTTTAAGCTTTACTTATACTTCTATAGTTCCCATACCATTTAAAACTACTTGTATTATTTAGTTAGTTATTTAGTAGCAATTGTTGTGCATTTAACACTTCTGTGATGCTTTTTAAAAACAAAACCAAGCTTAATTTTCATTAACAAAAAAATTCCCGGCAAGAAAAAAGCCAATCCCTATATTTTTCCCACCCATTACCTTACAGAAGATTCCAATTTAAAATAAATTCAGAGCTTTTATATTTACCTTTATAAGAAAATATTCATACAATTTAAACAGTTTTTTTAATTTCATTAAATCATTTTTCGTACAATTTTTTCGGACAATTATTCACAGACAATTATTTTTTAATATATTTACTTCAAATTATTCTTTTATTTAATTGAGCTTGACACAGTTTCTATATTATACAAATCATTCATGCAATTGTTTCGGACAATTATATTAAGCAATTATTTTAAACAATTATGTCATTCAGATATACTTCAAATTATTCTCTAATTCAATTGTCTTAAACACAGTTTCGATAATACAATTCTATTCATACAATTGTTTCAAACAATTATTGTAGACAATTCAAACATATATATTCACAGACAATATTTTATACATTTATTTCAAATTATTCTTTTATTTAATGGCGCCTAACATAGTTTATAAATCATACCATTCATTCATACAATTATTTCGGACAATTATTTCATACAATTATATCATTCAGACAATTATTTTATACATTTATACTTCAGACAATTATTTCATTGCATTGTTCCTAGCACAGATATTACAGTTCATTCGTGCAATTGTTTCGGAAAATTATTGCCGACAATTATTTCACACAATTATAAAATATAAACAATGGTTTCATTAAATTTTACTTCAAATTATTCTCCGATTTAATTGAGTTTAACACAGTTTCTATATTACAATTGTTTCGAATGATTATTGCAGACAATTATTTCATACAAATTTATCATACAGCTAATTACTTCATACATTTGTACTTCGAATTATTTTCTTCTTTTCAATTTATTCATGCAATTGTTTCGGACAATTTTTGCAGACAATTATTTCATACAATTATATAATACCGACAATATTATATAATTTATTTTTACTTCAAATTATTATCTCATTAAATAATAAGCCTGACACAATTTCTATTATGCAATTTGTTCATTACATTGAAAACAATTATTTCATACAATTATTTCATACAATTATTTCATACA
>JANSTW010055534.1:0-11958 GCA_027564275.1 Diadocidia ferruginosa
TTATATATTTTGGTGTTGTTTGTTTTTAAATCAGGGGGTGCTGCAGCTCTGCAGCTCATTAGAACGAGCCGCCGCTGGTAACACGGTTACAGAAAAAACAATTCCTTCTAGGTGTTTTTTTGGTTTCATTCTTCATCGTAACCACGGGTTCATTTAAGAGCGTTTTACCTAAAAATTTAAACGTGGCAACACTATGTAAACGAAATGTAAATTATAATAAATAATAATTTATTCAAATCGGGCAACTATGTAAATACGTAATAAATAATACGTTTTTTTTTACATTTCTGCGACCTGCCATGTTTTTTATGTTTATTTTTATTTGTTCTTTTTATTTTTTGTGTAAATTTTTGTGTACACTTCCGGTTTGTCCGTGCTGGCGAGAGCAGTGCAGCTGGGAGTCGTAAGCGTGGGAGCGTTAATATAATAAAATTTAGAGTTTGGGAATCGCTGCGGCTGTATTGAGATAGGGGAAAAAAGTATGTGAGTTAATGGTCATTTGGGAAAAACCAGGCCAAGTAAATCTTCTGCCCCATTTGTGCTTGTGCACGTGGGCTCAGGAGTAAATTAAAGTGAAACAAACAAAAAAAAAGCTTGTTAAAGACGTCACCCCATCGTAGATTTAACATTCATAATTATTTATTTTTATGATAAAAAAAACAGACAAGAAATGAAGAAACCGACTTAATAAAAAGTTGATAAAAATTTTTTTTCTTATTTTATTTTACAACGCAGAGAGATAAACCCAATTTTTCGGTTTAACCAATTAATAATCATTCCACAGCAAATTTCAACTAATAAGTCTCATTTTACGTGCCACACTCAGGAATTCCGTACGCGCTACATAGCATCCGGCCATTTGTCGCCGACCCGTATACGAACCACGACCGTGCAACAGGCGCCAGTTATCGAAGAAGCAAACCGTACCCGGCGATAGCTTAAACCACCATTCGTTGTTGGTCGATTGAATGTGGCCGGCCAAATTGCGGTAATCTTTGTAGAATTGTAACATTTCCGCCTGTGGTATGGTTTTCATGAAGGAACGATCGTAGAAATTGAATCTAGAAGGGAAGATTTAGAAATTATGGAAAATACATTTTAAATTAAATTTTACCGAATTTGTTGAGGTTCGTTTGTTGTAGGGCATAATTTAATGACCGGTGCTGAATACTTATGATGACTGCCCTCTTCAATGTATTCGGCTTCAACGTTTGTCTTACACAAACGTTCATAGGATTCTGGATGGGCTGCCTTAAAGTCTCGAATTGCCTTGAAGCCGTCCAACAGCAAATTTTCACCGCCCGTTCCGGTGTGCTGCAGACAATGCAGTATTTGCAGACCGGCTGCATCATTAAAGTAGGTGTTGTCCGTGTGAGCGGCCAAGTATTCCTTTGAATAGGCACTGTCACTGTGATCTTTGTTATCATTGAAGGACCACATTTCGCCGAACAGAGTTCGTTGTATGGGAAATAAACGTTTTACGGCAAACTCAGTTCCCAACACAGTCGCAGGAACCTTTTCCACAAATGCGCATCCGTATTTTATAAGACTGGCCACCACACTTTTGGCAACTGCATCGTCAGCCAACAGATCCACAAACGATACTCGTGCATAGCCCGTTTCCGATTCAATTTTCTCTTTATCCCACAGAACAATATCACGTAAATCGTTTCGAGCGCTTTCGTATTGATTTTTAAATATTACCAACAGACTGTAGTCAGACACATGACCATCGCTCCCTGTGTCATACGATAAATTAATAAAATTTATTTTAACTTTAATTTCACTCACATGTCACATTCAGATTATCTTCGACAATTGAACTTTTCACCGCCTTTATGTCCAACGGTATATCCAAAATGTTAATTTTTCGTTGAAAAGTCTCATGGCTGTAGCACACGGCACATCGACAATGATCTCTTAGCCAAATATTTGATAGCTTTAATGATTTACCCTCAACGGTTATGGCAAGGAATTCTTCGGCCATTGCTGTAATTGGAGCAGAATAGAAATTAATAACAAAGCACTAACATGGTTCTGTCGGCTAGTGCGAGTTGCTGACAACACTCCACCTTTGATATAGTTGTCAATGAAAACCATGGTATCAGGTTCTGTCATACTTGGGGGGAAAATCGGGAGGGGTCTGAAAAATGCTTCTATAAAGACATTTATTTTTAAATGACTTCTAAGACTACTGCAAAAACCTGTCAAATATTTTCATAGACTTTTAAAAGACTTAAATTTCCCAAGTCTACCAATATTTACAAAAAACTTCCAAGACCTTCGAAATACTTTTAAGACTATCAAGATATGGAAAGTCTTGGAAAATGAAAATATTGTATTTTAAAGCTCTTGGAAGTCGTTGAAGTCTTTTCTAAAACTTGGAAGTATATATTGGGTGGTCTGGAAGTCTTTTGGAAATCTTAAAAGTCTGCCAAGACCACCCAATAAATACTGCCAATAATTCTAATTTCCAATATTTATAAAAAAACTTCTTCAACTTCCAAGATTTCCAAAAGACTTTCAAGACCACCCAATAAATACTTAAAATAATTCTAATTTCCAATTATAAAAAAAAATCCTCAACTTTAAGATTTTCAAAAGCCTTCCAAGATTTCCAAAATACTTCCCAGAATTCTACTTTCCAAAGTCTGACAAAAAAAAATCCTCGACTTCCAAGCGATTTTCACTTCTTTGGAAGAAGTTTTTTCTAAATCTTCGAAAGTAGAATTACTAGAAGTATTTCTTGTGTAGTTTAAGAAGTATCTGGGTATTATTGGAAGGCTTTTCAAAATCTTGGAAGTTGAGGAAGTTTTTTTTATATATATCGGAAATTAGAATTATTGGCAGTATTTCAATGGGTGGTCTTAGAAGTCTTTTGTAAATCAAGAAATCTTGGAATTGAAATTTTGTTTTTAAATCTTGGAAAGCAGAATTCTTGAAAGTATTTATTGGGTCATCTAGGAAGTCTTGAAAGGAGACTTCTAAGATTTCCATAGGATTTACAAAAAAGTGTGAATTCCTCGAGAAAGTTCAATTATGTATTATCATCAAAAAGTTCGCTAGCAGTGAATCAGCATCATAACTGTTATCCATCAATTTTGAATTATATTGAACTCTCAATAAATCTCTGGTTACGTGCATATCGTAAAGATGATGATTTCTCGGTCTAGAACGTGCATCGTTATCAAAACCTACACTAATGGTCTCCGTATTGGACGGATTTAATCACACGATTTTTGATAAAAACTAATATTAAAATAAGTCGTACAATACCAGTACTCTGGAGACTTTAGTGTCTCTGGCTGTCTCTAATCAGAATATTCTTGCGTTCTTTGGATCATTTCTTGTCAATTCCTTCTGGTCATTCCATTTTTTCAATGAGCTTTACAATCATTACATCTTAAAAAAAAGTATCTCCTTTCGCCTTCCTATTTTTATTCTCTGAACTTACCTTTATGTTTTATTACTTTTATTTAATAAAATAAATTTCATCATTTAGTATAACATAAAAATTACTTCGAGAAGAAAAATATTCTAGAAAATATTGAAAGGCACTTGAAAATGTTGATAATTGCAAATAAAAAAAATTCAGTTACTTATATCTTTTTACCATATCGAAAACGAAAGTTTTTTTAATCAACTATGCGCTACCTCTTAACGACTTAAGTACCTTTTGTTATCTTTTATTCGATTGTTGTTATTTCACACGTTAAAACTTTTCAAATGCAAAGCTACAGCTGGAATTAATTTTCAAAAGAAAAACTTTTCTTTTAGATATTTTCAAAAAGAAAATCATGAACATTAACTAAAAATAATGACGTAATGGAACACACCACATATCTGGTGATGTTTTGCCGCTTTTTATATTCACTTTACTATATGAATATGCAAACGGCGACGGTTAAAATATTCTTAACGAAAAATCATATCATACAAAATTCTATTTTCATTTTATATTATTTTATGTCGACAAAACTCACTGGTCTATATTATTATTATCTCGATGTTTAGATTAATTCTTTATAAAAAAAACCCTAACTGATATACAAGTTATAGCAAAAGGTCAAGTTCAAATAATAATTACCAAATAAATAAATTAATAACACAATGAACAGAGCAAACTCTACGGCGCTTATATAAGTTGATAAGTCGCACCACACCGAATCGTAATTTTAAACTGCAAGGGAGCCACACAATAAAGAAATTGAAAATAAAGAAAATTATCTGGCAACGACACATTTACGATATATACTTACGCATATATTTAAATAGAACATCTTTAATATACAAAAAAATATATACGTCGTTGAATATTGCGGGGCTCTCGCTTATAGAAGCGCAATGGAAATTACTTGCAAATAAATTTATGGTTTCAGTAGATGGTATTAAATGGATTTTCGAAAGGGAAAATAGGTTAAAAAAATATTTGGATGGACACATAAAGTGGATTTTTTTCGGTCCTGTGCCGGGTAAAATGAAGTTAAAATCACCTACTTTTGCTCTTCGTAGTCGATTTAGGTCACCATAATCTTTCTGTAAAATACGATGTAATTTTCGTTGTTATATCCGAGAACTTTGATTTTAATTATTTAATTATTTATTTTCTTAGTTTTGGTGATCGTTTGGTCGAGAGCGTACAAAATAAAAAGAAAATTATTTTTTATTTAGATTTTGTATTCAATACAACTAAACCATAATTTTTTCAATTAAATTTAGTCACGTGAGTGTGAGACTGAGAATACCTAAGGAATATTCTGGAAATGTGAGAAAATTTGTTGTAATTTTTTGAAAAACATTGATGAAATCAAGTCGGGTGCATTACTATCCGGCCAATGCTTTCAATATTCAATGATTTTGAATTTTTACAAAGAGAATTTGTTTGGTTTGAAAAAGAATACATTTATATAAATTATTCACTACTTATTAAAGTATTTCGCATATTTTTGCTTTTTGGTAGAATTTAAATATTTTTTGTTGGAACAAATAAATCGTCTATGTATAATAATTTGTACTATGCTGTGCGACAATTGTACTTTAACCCCGATCTTTCGTTTATTTACATTTTAAAGTCTTATAAATTGTAATCATTTTGGTGAACGGAATAAATTAGGAAATTAAAAAAAACTTTCGCAAATTCGTATGTATAGGACTACACATATTTGTCCGGTAAAATTCGCATGCGATTTTATTTTTGATTTATATTGTTGTCAACTTGTATTGTCCAAACATAAATTTGAAAATTTGATCGTCTAGATATTAAAAAAAATTTAAAAACAAAAATAAAATCACATGCGAATCACATTACCTGAAAAGGATTACCATCACGGAAAATTTTGTTAGTCATTTTAAACTACGAATCACATGCGAATATTCGTTCGGACAAAATCGTCCTATACGGAGACCTTAAGGGAGGTTAATCACTTTATGATGGAAAGTCTTATATAGAACCATGGAATATTAGACGTCTCTCGCCGAAATAAAATGTATTATGAATATGTCATGGAAATCTTGGAAGTTATTAAAATCATTTGAAAATACAAGTCTTTGGGACAAAATCTAGTTACCCCATCGTATGAACTTATTTTATTTTTGAGAAGTTACTGTAGCTAATATATTCTTTAATATGCAGACATTCAAATTTATTAACCAAATATTTTCAAATTTGGTTATGATGCAAGCAAAGAAACTTGAAATTCTTTATCTTTTTGCCGTAGGATTTGGTCAAGTCAGAAGGCTATACTCACTAGCGAGCGTAAATCTTTTGGTCGGATCTACTTTTGAATAAATTTTAAATTTTAGAAAAATTATTTAAATTTAACAGCCTTTTAACTTACTGATTAGATTGGAGATCTTTCGTTTAGCCTTTTTAGGTAACATTGTTGACGTCGAAAGGGTTATTACTGGTAATACAATCTTGGAGCTTTCACTATGTTCCGGTATCCCATACTCCTCATCGGGTTTACTGTCGATTAATAACTGGACATTATTATTGTGCAAATTTGTGACGTCGCTGGACGAAGAAATTACGAATTGTTGCTGCAGTTGTGGTAATTGTGGCTCTGCATATTCTGGACTTTGGACAATCGTTGAGGTCGTCGGATTAAAGCAGTATTTATTTTGAAGAAGATTTAAATTTTGATTGGATAAAATTTCAATTAAACTTTCTCTGTCTATCGATGGCTGGTTTGGTGCAAAAGGTTGCGCTGGTAAATTATTCACGCTTACTATACGATATTTTTTGTTATTGATCATCACATTGGATGGAGGCAGCTGTAATTGTATAGGTGAAATATATTGACTTGTTTGAGATTCAATTTCAGAATCTGAGTCCAGCGTTAAGTCTTCGTTGAGCGATTGCGGTTCGTCGAGCAATGAAATTGTTTCAACCGGGAATTCTTCTTCATCTTCCAGACTGAAGGAACTGGCCGTTCGTTTCAGATTTAGCCTATTGTTTAACGATGTTTCCGCCTCATCATGTTGTTGTTCGCTTACTAAATCTATTTGTTCACTACATAAGATCTGTTCGGATTGGTCTATTTGTTCGGTGTTAATTGATGTGCTTGAGAGTTCGTTCAGCAATAAACTGGGCACAGCTGTCTTATTTAAACTCCTGGACTCGACATTCTTATAATCGTCCAAAAGAAAATGACGCCGACATATAAAGAAACGTTTCCTTATTTGATCGATGGAAAGATCGGCCAATTGTGGCAAGTTAATTAATGTTTTCCACAAGATTGCCCGTTCATTGTCCATTGGAAATTTATGAACCAAATCGAATTTTTCGCCTCGGCACGCATTCATGCAGCAAAAACGTTTTTTCCGTTCTGAATTCATGTTCTTAAATTGAATTTTAATTAATAATTATAATTAAAATAAATTAATTACAGATGAAATGTTTACAAAACAATGTAACATAACCTCATTTTCCTAAAAATTATTTTTAATGCCATTTAATTTATACAGAAATTATCGCTTCAAATATTCTTTTGCACTTTATTTAGAATTTCATAAATTTAATTAATTTTTATTTGATTTTAGCATTTAATTAGCAACAAATTAATTATTTATAATAATGACGAAAATATATGCTTTGTTGTTGTTTTTTAGTGAATAAAAAAAATAGTAAAATTCACAATAGCCGAGAAATCAATAGAAAATCTAGTACGTTGATTGAATTTTGTTTGTCTCAGACAAAATGGGCCCTAACTATACATACTACATATAGTTTTTAAAAAAATTTCTGCCGATAGGATTATTCAGGAAAATATAAATTGTAAACCCAAAAAGAAGTTAAGTCCGTATTCACACCAAAGCGACGTGACGTTTAGAACCGACGTTTATGTTTTATTCCAATAGAGTGTGTTCAAAAAATTCCCTAACCTCACTTTATAGCACTTTTCTAGTGCAAATAATATCCAGCCAAACAAAAAATAACAACAAATTGTATGGAGACGGATATTATTTTGACGTTTAACATGCCCTATAGAGATTTTAGAACCGACGTTTAGTACAGAAATTTTTTACACTTTTTCAGGGAGACAATTTTCTAATATACTAACTAACGAGTCTTTATGGTAGTCAAATGCGAGTGGCCAACTCGAATTTACAACATATACAACAATTTGTATATGAAATGGTACAAATAACAAGCGCTGATTGGCTGGTACTTAAAATATCGACACAGTTGTCCACTCGCATTAAACACATTTCAATTAATACATCATACAAAACCAAAAAGGAATTGCGAATATATTCATTATAATTCATTATATACACGAAAGAAATAAACTTCTATATCCCAGCCTTAAAATGTAAATTTTGAAGTAAAAATTATTATTCTAGTGATAAAAACTTTAAATCTGAATTTGTAGTAAAATTTATTACGTCAGTATTAGTAAATTCTTAAACGGTGTTTGCAGTAAAATTATTATTACTTTTAGTAGTAACTATACATCGCAATAAAAATCATAACGTTAGTAGTGTAACAGTATTGCAGTCAATGATTATTACTTTATTAGTAGTAACTGTATTGTAGTAAAAATTATTAATGTGTAATAGAATGAGAATCAATGACCGATGTAATAAAACAAATTGTAATAAGATTTATTACAATTTTCTCTCTGTGATATAAAATCGTCCGATACGAAGACCCTAACAATTTTGCTAAAAATAGAACTTAATTCATAAAACTCATAAAAAGAGCAATATTTTACTCTCCTCATTTACACGCTCTTGTTCGTATTTTCCATTTCCATAAAAAGAATATTATTATTTTTATTTTATTTTATGGTATTTTGTGTGCGCCAGCGCCAGTCAGTTTCGTTTCCACTGCGTTCACCAAAAGAATGAGATGAGATTTGTGAATGGTTTTCAATAAAGATCGGTCGTCGCGAAAAAAGTGTTTTTGTTTATTGTTCAGTTGAAATGGAATGAAAAAATTAATTCATTGATAAAGTTTAATTAAAAATAATATTGTTATCGTATAGTGTTTAGTGTTAATTATTGACGGATTCTGATTTGTGCCGAGAATAATTAGAAGTTAAATTAAATCATAATTCTGCAAACTCCTAACTATATGTATCTTTTGCTGCTTTATTGATTTTATTATTTTGATATATCGTGTAGCATAAAATATATGATTTTTCGGTAGGAGAAACGGGCGAAGTGAGAAGAAAAACCTGCTGCTGTGCTGTGTTGGTCCTGCTGCTGCTGCGGTGGAGTGGATATTGTGGATTTTCTGTGTTCTCGCCATCATCTCATATATAAATAATTTGCTTTAGTGTTTTTTTTCGTATGTGGAAGGTCAAAGAATATATCGGAATTATTTAATATACTTACCTATATGCAAAAAAGGTAAGAATATTACAAAAACTTTATTTAAATTTACCCATTCCAACCATTAAAGACACTCTAATTATGACATTTTATTCTGGTTTTAATGTAATGTAACATTCACCATTTATAAAAAAACAACAACTTATAATACAGGTCATATTGCACACCTGTGTTTTATATACTGATAAAGTGATGTATATACCGAAACCGAAGTATTATACAATCGTAGTTTCTAAATTTCTAATATAAAATTTAAAAAAATCCTACAGGATAAAGGATATAATTTTCATATTTATTTAAAGTTTATCTAAAAAAGGTATGTGTAAAATAAATAAATTAAAGACAAAACACCCAGAATTCACAAAAACTGGAGAAATGTTTGGAGTTTAACGTTTGCACTAACCATCTTGTTTGTGGATTTTAAAGCAAAAATTGGATTTCCGACCAAATAAGTCCAACAAAATTGACATTACCGCAGAAGAAAGATCACGCAGCTCAGGTATATAGTCAGAATGGAGCAGTAGTTAGCGTTACGTTTTCAAGAGGTTGTTGGTTCGAAAACGGTCTAAGTCCAGAAATTTTTACACAACTGGGCTATCCTTCATTCGCAGTGGTTCGGAAGTAGACTTAAAGCCTATATAATACCAACAGATATAGGGTTCCCGATATAGTATAAAACACGCTCCGCTATATGTAAGGAGTATAAAGGACACGAACACGATGATGATGAAGGTCACAGGTGATATAGTCAGGTGTACAAATTCGGAATACTTTGAGGATTATAAGGATGTAAATGTGTTATGTGACGTTTTAGCGACTATATATGTGGTTTAACATTGAAACCGATATAAGGAAACATGGAAGTCAATCGAGAAGTCAATACTATATATAGTAGCACTATTTTTACGAAAACTTGTTAATTATTATCTTTTGCAGATAATGTGGGCATATGTTTCTATATAAACAAACAAAGATACGCGTAGAGAAAAATTTCCGCATATTATGCTAAAAGACAATAAAACGTTTCTCGAACAGTCGAACGCATTGTTGAATAAGCGGAACAGGCAGCAAATTGCAATAATATGTCTCTATAACTATAAAATTTACAACCAGAACAACGTTCGGAGATCGCTTAATAAAATCTACAGATGGTAAATATAGTCTCATACTCTCATATAACGATGTAAACGCAGTAATTGGATGGATGGACTAAGCTTTTCTACGTACTACTATTTGAATATGTTGCTAAAAGCCCAATAGACCTCCCAACTGGCACGAGTATATTTAATGAGTCTGTTACTATAGACGTGAAATAGAAATACAACATTTCAAATGAATAATATACAATTATAGAATATTCAAGATGAACTGTCTTTCCATCTAGCCATATGTTTGTGAAACTTGAAAAATAACTAACGCCATCGAGTCTCGCATACAAGTTTGTGTCAACAAATGCTTGAGACTCATTTTAAAAACATTCTACCTAAATTTAATTTCCAAACAAGAGACTGTAGTTGAAAACATGAAAATATTGATGAAACAAAAATAGAATTGGATTAGATCAAGTGGTGACATAGCGAAAACGGTACTTGAATGGAACCTATATACAAGAAAAAGGAACACGCAGCTATAAATGCCTTGCCTTCATTGAGAGTTTTTACAAGAATTTGTTATTAAAATTATTGTAAACTAATTAAAATGTATAATTGAAAATACTTTTTTATATAACTTTAATAGGATTCAATTCAAAAAAGTTAAATTCAATTAAAAAAGACCTAGCCTAAATTTTAAAATTCTTTAAAAAAATATTATATAAGAAATAATAACAAATTCATTTTAAAAATTGCAAAAGTTTGGCACCTATAGTTTTTTTTCATCTAAAATTTGATTGATTTATTTATTGTATATTACAAACAAATTTATCTAACACTTTGATTTTATTGAATTATATAATAATAGGGTTGTACAGAAAAAAAAATTCCACTTTTTCCTATTTTATTTGGGATTTCTAACATATAAAATAGGAAAAGTGGATTTTTTTTCTGTACAACCCTATTGTATAAAGAATATTTAAAAAAATCGATTAATTTAATTTTTATTTATATATTTACAAAAGAAATACAAAGCCTTATATATAAATATTAGATGGACTTATAGAGTTCAGTGTCATTTATTTTTGCGCCAATGTCCAAATTAAGAGCTCCACGCTATTGAATTATAAATGAATTTCTATACGTTTTGCATTATAATAAGATACAAAATTGAACAGCTTATAATTTTTTTTATTATTTAATAATAGTAGAATTTGTGCTTGCCACTCTTCTTTAATGCTATATACCTATATTATAAAATATAAATGATGGGTTTATATAAAAAAGTGCTCGATGGTCGCAAGTTAGCATAAAACTTACACAGAGAAAAATTGAGGCAAGTCTACTTTTTTTATACAGTAGCTGATGCAATGAATGGTCGAAAATCATTTTCTTAAATTAAATGTTTGGTAAAATTATATGCAAGAAAGTAAAACCACATTTTTCTGTTGATACATGCAACTTATTTATTACCAACTGTACCTAAATAAAAATGATTAAAAATAAAAAGAAATTGGGTAAACTTCCATAAACCATGATTTTCCAAAATCCTTTCTTCCAAAATACCGTCTTATATAATTTACATAATTCATCGCGAGAGAAAATTCGTCACGGGCGAACATTTGACTACGTGTTTTTAACGGGCAAATGTATAATTATAGTTAAATTGATAAAAACGACTAAATTGTTTTCCCGTGTATATGGATAATTCTATTATAAGTACAATAGGGTTGTACAGAAAATAAATATTCCACTTTTTCCTATTTTATATGTTAGAAAACCCAAAAAGAAGTAAAGCATTCAAGTATCACTTCTTATTTTAACGGCCAGAATTTTAATTATTCAAATTTTAGGAATTTAAATTTTTGAAAATGTCCCGGATCCATTTTATGCCTGGTGTATAAATCCCGGCAGGAAAAAAAATTCAGACTGTCCTCCAATCTAGTCCGTTGTATTTTTTAAATGATTTTGGGGCAAAAATTTTAAAAATATATATTCTTGGTGTGTGAGTGATGTACAACAATATGGC
>JANSTW010055545.1:0-11951 GCA_027564275.1 Diadocidia ferruginosa
GCTAATGGATTTAACCATCCTCTTTAGTGTCGTATTGGACACCCCAAGAGCCGGTTCGGGACCGAACCATACAGTTTTAGCCCCCTTCCTAGCCAGTTCATCTGATTTTTTGTTTCATTCGACACCTGCGTGTCCCGGCATCCAAATTACGCGGATCGTGTTATTGGAACCGAGAGTATTTAACAGCCTTTTACACTCCTCGATCACTTTCGAGGAGGTGAGTGGATTCAATATTAATTTTAATTATTTAATTAATCACTGGATTTTATTATATTTATTTTTTATATATTTACAAAGTTTTGGCACTCATCATATTGATACAGCAAAAATATTTTACCACCGAAAAAAAACAACAACATATCGCTGAAACATCTATTTATGGTAATTAAGGAGTTTATGATTATAATTTAGCTTTTTATTAGCGACTAAAATATTTGTGACTGGTTTTGTTGTTGTTTTTTTAAGACCCGAATCGTTTATTTTTTATATTAATTTTATGGACACACTGTTTATAGTTTATGTGAACAAACCGAAATTTGCATAATTATTATTATGGGCTTTATTGGGTTGTGATTTTTAATATCACAAGATTTTTTTCCATATGCGATCATTAGGTCCTCGTACCAAAAAAAAATATTTAGGAAAATACACACAATTCGAATCTTTCATTCAATTAGGTATAGGAATCTAATGACGTTGAAAATAAATATGTCGCTTAAATTAAAATTTAATGCATTGAATCACTGTCGTCTTCACTATAACAATCATCCATATCGATCATTTCGTCTTCTTGATAACTATGCAACGAGCCATCATTGTTACCACCAGAGGAACTATTACCGCCACCACCAGTCTTTGAGTCTTCTTCTTGTTGCATTCGCTTGTGCTTTGTTCGACGATTTTGAAACCATACTTTAACCTGTAATTAAAAAAAAAAAAAATTAGAAAATTTAAATATATTTGATGTATATGTAATAAATTGAAAAAAATTCCGCATTTATCTTGAAATAAAATAAAAACGACACACTATAAAATCCTAATCATAACAAAAATAAACTTAATTTAAATTTGAAAGAGATAACATGAACTTTCAAGAGAATTTAAAGATATTGCATTAGATTTCGTTAAAATTACAGAAAATGTGATGAAATCTTTGAGTTTTTAATGAACTTTCATGCGGTATTATTAATAATAATCGATATTATTACGAAATATTTAATTAAACTGATTTCAATTGAAGCAAAATTACACTCAGTTTATTTAGGTTCAAAAAAATATTGAAAAAATCGACCTGTTTTTAGATTAATTCTAATAATAAGAGAACATCACATTTGGCGCCCAACATAAGGATTGCACCCACGATTAGTAGAGTCACATGTTCTACCGACTAGCTGATTTTCTAGTAACCGGACATAACACCCAAATGACATAACGGCTAAATGCTTTACCAAGCTTAAACCGTTAAAAAAGGTTAAATTTCCTCTCTAAAAATGTTAAACAAAGCGATGGTTTTATATTTTGGCTGATTGATTTTTTTACAATTAGAAAAAAAGCTTGTTATAGCGGTTGGGTGTTATGTCATGTCATTGATTTTCTATTTTTTTTTTATCATTTAAGACATTTTTTTTCTTCTGAAATATCGAGAATTAAGCAGTTGTTATAAAAATGCCATTAATACCTTTATTAATAACAACCATTAATTTTACGAAATATTTAATTAAACTGATATCAATTAAAGCATAATTTCAAGTTTATTTAAGTTAAAAAAAAATTGTATAATTGATCTGGTTCTTAGATTATTTTAATAATATAAAAGAGCACATTACGCTTAGCGCCCAACGTGGGGCTGGAACCTACGATTAAGAATTTCATGCTCTACCGATTTTCTAATAATTTTTTTTTATTTTATTATGAAAATTAAGTCAATTCAAGAATTTCGTTTAGATGAAGACCTGGTTAGTGATATCTTATTTAAGAAATTTATTTTTACCTAATATAATAACGAGAATTTAGCAGCTGTTATAAATACCTTTATCAAACGTAAATTTAAATTGTCTAATAAATTAATTTAAATTTTATTAAATGGGATAATATTTAGGGTACTAAATTTACACGTAGGCATTTAGTCTTCTGTCCTTTTGTTTTCTGTGGTAATTTTAGTCTATTTCAGGAATCACAAAAATAAATAGAATTTTTCTGATTTATTTTTAGAAAAAATTAAGTTTTATAATTTTTTCTCCAATTCCTGGGATTGCAGGAAAGTTTATATCATTTTTGGGGACAAATCTGATTAAATGCCTTTAAGCTTTTAAGGCTTTGAGCAACGCAGTTTTTATTTTCTTTTCATGAACTATACAAATATATTTACAGATATTAAAGCTTTTAAAGTGCCTGAAAAATTATTTATAAAGTTTTGCATTCCTAATCCTTTTTTTAATTTCATAAAATGTATTGCTTGACAGAACGCAATTTATAAATCAAACAAAAGGTTATCTAATATAATTGGTATGATTTATTTATAAAATTTATATGATTGATGTGTTTACTAATTATATAAAAAAAATAAATCAGCTTGAATAATGTTTTAAAAAAATATTCATCTCGCATAAAAATTGCTCTAGATTTACCGATAAAAAAAATCAAAAAATTGATGTGCATTATTGCTAAGTTATAAAATAACACACATAAATCGCCCCTAGACCAAGGGTTGAAAAATCTATCATATTGGGATATTATATAAAAATATGAGAAAAAAAATCGCACAAATAAACTATCATTGAAAGGACTACGAATATTATAAAAAATCCTTTGATATAATATAATATATTGCGTATAAAAAGTCGAATATATTATATGAATAATCCATCAATATTTTTTCTCACCCCAAACCGAATTTTTATTACAGAGCTACGCTGCTACTGGCGCATCGCTGTTGTGTAGATTTTGACATAAACCTAATTTTCTATCCAATAACAGGATACTGTCATTATTTGTCATCTATATATTATTTCCCCCTAGTTTTTTTCGCATTTGATCCATAAAATAACATATACAATATAAATTATATGATGGCAAATCGTAAATTTTCATCCAACAAAATCATGTTAACTAAGTGGCTACATATCTCATATATTTAGGGGTTCCGCACAAAACATTTTATATGCGTGTATGACGAGATTTTTTTTTTTTCGGGATAATAAAACAAGATGCGAGAGCTTTACTATATACTCATGATCGCCATCTTTGATTGTAATCATCAGCAACAATAAAATAAATGAATTGGGCTAAAATGAAACAAATTAAGTGCTTTTGGGGTGCGTATATCTCAATATGTATAATAGACTCGGCATATTATATCGCATCTAATATTTAGGGTGGTTTTTAAAATTAAGTTAAAACATATTATTATAAATGGTGTCTGCGTATATATATAATAATAATATATAATGTAATTTAAGGTAGAATTATGATGTATTATGTTGAAAATGTTATGCTGTACATACGTAAGAGTTTTCTATATATTGAAGACACGTAAGCATATAAATATAGGAAAGCCCCATGATTGTGTGCTTTACGTGTTCAAAGCTCTCCAGGGATAAAATCGTTTTGTGTATAATATTTTTGGGGTAGAGTGTGTAAATTTGCTAACAGATGAACATTATTATTGCGCATGATGAGGGTGTGGTGGCAATAACTGTAACAACATCACCAAATTGCTTGGTAAATAAAGTGATAATTGCTCGGTGTTAAAAATAAACTTCTATATTTGATACGATCATGATTTAGGGGGGATTAATAATGAGAGGTTTTAATAATTATTTTTTTTTATTTCTTTAAAAAATAGATAATATTATTTAAAGCAGTGACAAATTATCATAGTGTTCAATCGCACATCATGATTTACATACTACACCGAAAAGAAATCTAAATCAAATCAATCACAATTATTTGATATTCTCAAACATTTATAATCGAATTTCTTAGATTCTAATATAATATAATTAATAATTCAAGCTAATTTTCATTTGATTGTGTAGATTTGCGTTCAATTATATTTTTGATTTAGTTATAAATTTTTTCCCAAAGAGAAATCTAAGCAATCGCAATAATTTAATTATCTCTAACGATCTTTAATCGAAATCCTTTGATTCTATATGAATATTTAAGCTAATATTTATTTGGTTATGTGGATTTACGTTCAATTATATTTTTACTCAACTAAAAATCTAAAATCATGAGACTCCAACGAATTGAACTGCTTTCTGTATAGCAATCGCAGTGTTTTGGCATTACCTAAAGATTTCTAATCGCATTTCTGGACTGTTTTTGAGTATTTTTAAAAATAGTCGCGAAACCTTCGCGAAAAATTTATTTTAACACAAATGCTCAAAAACCAAATGAAAATTTAAATTAATTTTTATTTGATCGAAATATGAAATAAGAAATATTAGATTGTGTGGATTTGCGTTCAATTATTTACTTTAACAAGAATTTTAGACAAAACTTGCGGAAAATAATAATTACCTGTGTCTCGGATAAATTTAACGCCTGAGCCAGTGCCTTTCGTTCGGCTCCCACAACATACTGGTTACTTTCGAATGCATGCTCCAGTTTTAGGAGTTGTGACGGTGAAAAAGCCGTTCTTACACGTTTCGGTTTTCGAAATGGATGAAGAAGAAAATCTGCAAGAAAAAAAGAAATATTAAATAATTGCCTTATTATGCACGTATCAAGGCACAATAAACTTTAAATATTTTTTTATATTCAATATACAATCAAAATGAATAAAAAACAAATATTTTTTCAGCTTTTTGCTTTTCTTTATAGATTTTTTTTATAGGGCCCTTTCAATAATAATAATAATACGAGTAGCCGTTTTTTTTTCAAATTAGAATACAATAAGAAACCAAACATATTAAATTATGTTATGCGAAAAACATAATATAAGAGCATAAAAAATGTATTCAATATACAATGGATATTTAAAGCGTGGCTATCAGGCGCCTTCGTCTCCGGCTTTTATACTATTGTACATAATAATGTGTGTAATCAGTGTGCGCTTTAAATTTGTATTCAATTTTCGGCACCATAGAACATGCGGGAAAAAAATCATGTTTTACACCAAAAAAAAATATTGAATTCATGAAATTATATTTGTAAAATGATACAAATGATAGCGATTATTTTTTGTTTGCAAATGCGAAAATGTCCTTTTATTGTTTGTGCAAGTGAATTTATAAACTTATATTTTGTGACGCTTGTGATCTGGCGTATATGATCGCACTGATCAGATATATTATTTGATTTTTATTTTCTTCGTTATAATTTTTTGAAAATTCAAAACCATATTTAGGACACATTTTTATTTGTGACAAGTCCGTACCGCAGTCAGTCAGTTCCATAGTCAGTCAGTCTCACAGTTAATCAGACCGATAGTCAGTAAATCCTACTACTCAGTCAGTTGGACAGTCAGTCAGTCCCACAGTTAATCAGACCGATCGTCAGTAAATCAAACAGTGAGGTAGTTCCACAGTCTGTTAGTCTCACATTTAGTTGTCCCACAGCAGCTCATTGCAAAATTTCTCTCGACAATGAGTCGTCTAATGTAAGGGTTGAACCAAGCCAAAAACTAAATAAGTTCCGATTTTTACATTGTTTTACAGGATTAACACATTTATTCAGCAATATTATTACTGAATTAATTGAAATGATCAATCATATAATTTGAATTATTTAATGAATTAACCATGTCCCATATGGAAGTTGCGAGGCATCAGGCAATCAAGTCAGTAGATCAAATTTTCTTTTAGAAATAAATCAATTAAAGACAGTTGACGGAAGATTATGAGAATCCAAGACAATCCGGAGTCTACAAACCCTGCAGTTTAGGTTAAACCATTCGGAATACATATTAGGAGACGTTAGAAAATTTTCATTGATATCTTTATATTTTGAAATGACCTTATCAGAGAAAATATCATGGTCCATGGAGAATGCTAATTTTATTCACATTTGGTGCTTTATAATATTTTATAAGCTAGAAAAATTAGTACAAGAAACAAAAATTCCAGATCCATAGTATTTTGGACTCATAATAATAATAATTAAACTAATAATTTTCTGTAGATAATTTTTTTTTACAAAGCTTTGTAATTGTTTTTAGTAATATCAACATTCTCAATTATTGATATTAGATCTAGTTAATAAATAAATTAATTGTTTGGCCAGGGCAAAGCGCCAAATTATAGATATACTCAGTCATACTGATGATGGACATAGGTTCCGAAACGAGTTTTAAGTGCTGAGTGTACTCTATGACATATTTGTTTGACAGCAATTTCCAAGCTTTAGACGAAGAAAAGTATGCTTTGCCCTAGCCGAACAATTAATTTATTTGTGAATAGCTTTGCTTTGGATTATACCGAATAGCCTGTTTTTTTTAAATTACCATTTAATAAAAAAAATCGTTATAGCAATAGGAAAATACAAAGTACTGATTTTTGCAAAAAAAAAATGTAAAACAAATCGTTCTATTTGCATATTCATGGTATATTGAATCAATGACACAGCAAATAAAAAATATTAAATAATATAATCGATAAGTTAATGATCATAATTAATTAAATTAATTTGAAAAGGTAATTCAATTAATTAATGTCATTGATATAATATGGTGTTTTGTTGTTGGTACCGTTTTTTATGCTGTAAATATTATTGATTTGAATCAAATAAATTAGACCTTGATAGTTGCATTTTTTGTTGCGTTGGCCGTTGTATTAATTTTAAATGCAAATTCTTTGTTAGATGTAAATTATATTTTTATAATGAATTGTAAAAAAATTTTGATAAATTTTTATCGTGACTATAATTATGTCAGTTTAATTGTTATATTCATAAATTTATAATAATAATCGATTGTATCCAATTTGGTTAAGGGTATATACCTCATTTAAATCTATAAACCATTGCTTTTGATCATTCAAAAAATGCCCCGTGCGATTTGCTGATAACACTAACAAATTTATCAATAAGACCATTGAATCAGTTCGAAAAAATGGTAAAAATAGTCCCTAAAACGCTCTCATGCTTTGCATAGTAAAGGACACGATGACGATCCAATTTGGGTGAAGATGAAAGGAGTAATAAACTTTGGCGTTTCTGATACATCACTTTAGAAATTTAAAAAGTCCTATGAAAGTCATATGAAAAAGTCTTCTAAATCTTTAATGTCTTATAGAACATATAAAAGCAATATGGAAGTCTTACCATAAATTCATGAAAGTCATTTGTAAAAGCTAAGTTATGTCGCCCCAAAAATACTCTTTTTTTCTGTAGAAAACTGTATTCGTTGTCTATTTAATGATGTTTGTTTATAGTGGCGATTGACCTTCCACAAACCAGACAAAAATACTTGGAGAGGTAATCGCAACTTTTTGGGAGAATTAAGACCTTTTTTGTTGAAGTCTTTAAAAGTCTATTAAAAACAATGAAAATCACTCATATAAAAGTCATGGAAATTTTCAAAGTCTATTAGAAGAAAATGTTGTCACACTAGCAAAAAACTTATTTGTTTGTGTAGACACACTGTCTATATTGTCTTTTTAAAGTAAAATAAGAAAAAGATAATTTTTAGTCAGAATGGTGGTTATCGTCACGGCTTTGTGCTCAAGAGGTTGTGGGTTCGAGGCTCGGAAGAGCCAAAAAAATCACTATGCAGGTGTTTAAAAAAAACGTTCGCAGTGGTTCGGCAATCACTTAAAGCCGTTTGTCCGCCTATATAATACCAATACAGATTCTAGGGTTCCTTATATAGTGTAAAAGCTGCTGCACTGAGCACCAAAAAATATTGCTATTGCGAATTGCTGACAACACACCACCTTTTATATAGTCGTAAATGAAAACCATGGTATACTCCCTAGCTTTAGAATAAAGGACATGATGATGATAAAGAAAATTTTAACCTCGAAATTCACAACAAAAAATTCTGTATATTATTGGTTGCAGAAATACGACGGTTAGTTCTTCATAATTTTGTTTATTTATAAAAAGAATGTTTCACTTACTGCCAGGAAACCCATGCGGAAATATTCGTCCATGCCGGCTTAACAGCCACGGATACAGTGGATATCCTTCTCTGGTCATATTTGGATTAACCAAATGTGGTGGATGATGACCGAATTTCGATGCAGGTGGAAATCCATGTTCGGCATGTCGTTGTGCCAATGCTGCGGCCATTTGAAATTGTGCTTGCAACATATGAGGATTATGGGCTGGCGGTAGTCCGGGCAGGTTCAGGTACGGTGGAAGAGCCTTACTCTCGATTAGATTTTGTGGTACAATTGGAAGAGGTCGAATTGGACCATTGTTATTATTGTTGTTGTTATTGTGTAAATTGTTTGGTGTTTGACCGGTAAATGGACCGGTTTCCGTTCGATGTGGCGACGGCGTTCGAGATCTTCGTATTACACATTCTTCCGACGGTAAGTTCGATTGATGTTTATACGATGATGGACTAGTCGATGATTCTCGATGATGCAATGCCGTGTAGTCGAATAAATTTGGCATATGACGATGAATTTCCTTATTATCTAATTCGGTTTGTAATTTATTCGAATCATTTATTGAATCGGAAATACGTAAGGCTCGTGCAATTTCCGTTTGATAATCATTTGTATATTTAAATTCGGTTGTTGCTTTTATATCCTGTTTTGTAGATTTGCTAACATCTTCGCCAACGATTGAATCAATGCTAAAGCCAATTTTTGTTTTTGACGCCGGCATTGTTGTAAACGATGTTGGAGTCGGTGGTATCATTTTCTCACTAACGTCATTCATAAACTATTTGATTCGAGAACTATTATTTTTCAATATTGTTATTTTTCTTAATTGTCAAAAAAAAATAATTTATAATTAATTATCTTTAATTACACTAATTTAGCTCTAATCACTCTCTAATATAATGTCGATAAACATCTGCTGATCCACGCAAAATGTATTCCCAAATCAACACCTAATTTCAAATAACTTTAAATTAACCGACAAATTATATACTGTCGACACACACAACTTAAGTTTATAATAATCGACGTCGCGTCTATTTAAGTCAATCGCTAAATTTGAACTAAAAAGTTGGGCTGAGATTTAAGAGTTTCTTTTACGATCCATCTGATGATTTAACTTAATTGTGTGTTCTGCTGGTATAGCCGTTAGTGTATGGGTTCAAACAATGTTTGCACTGGAAAGTTGCTTGCAATGTGTTGTACAAACTTTCCGATTTTACAGTGCTTAGCAGCTGGGTTTGTATTTGTATACAAAAGAAAATCGTTTTTTTCGAAACCACCCATTTCGTGCTGTGCATACAAACCAACAGCAGATTTGTGAAAAGGTACATACAACAAAGGCGTTTCCAAAATTCAATTTGGTCGAGCTATTATGCTATAGAGTTTAGGGCAATATTATTTATAAATGTTTGTTTAGTAGAGCAATATAGCTTTTTTGTATATAAATATAAACTGGTTATTTAATTCGGAATATTTTTATAGTTTTTCTCTTTTGTTCTCATGCAGACAATGTGTATTAGTGAGTCCGCAATGCTTGTTATGTGTCAGTTTTTTCATCTTTAATTGGGAATATTATTTAGTTAAATGGTTAAAAGGAGGGATTTGTTGAAGACGATAATTGGATTTATTTGTAAAATAAATTAGAGTTGTTGTTAAAGTTGTCACCCTGATGGAGTTCACCAGATAAACATGTATACAATTTATATATATGGTAGTTTTTGTCACATATAACTATAATAATATACCTCTCTTATGTACTACACTAGCTAGCCTAATGATGTACATGTGAATTATAGTTATGTGCTTAGCATTTATAGTATTTAATATAATAATAAATTGTTACGAACAAAAAATCCTGCAGCACAGAGCTAGTTAGTGGAAATTATGGAATTCAAGTTTTTCTTTTTATAGCCATGACTGGTCGTATACTACATATATGGATTTATAACCATGTGTATTATAATATTATAACCCATAATGTAGTTTAATTATTTTCTAAATTGTATATAAATGTTGTATATATGTTTTTATATATACGAAGTTTGGGATTTGGTCGTAAATTTGCTTTAATGCGTAAATTACCACTTGACAGCATATAAACTTATTGATGATATTCATAAATTTTTACATCCCAGCAAATCATTTTAAAATTACAAAAAATATTAGTGCACTCAAAATCTATCCTTGGGATACGCCACAATAATTGTATAGGCTCTGTATAGCATTCATATTACACTGGAGAGAGGCGGTAAATTAAAAAAAACAAAGGTGATAATAAAAAAACTGCTCCCAACTAGATTATTGACTAAGGATTACATTAAAAATAAAAAAAGCTCGTCTTGTTTAATGAAATTGTGTCTAAAAATTGTCTCGAAAATGCCTAATTTTGAGTGTTTATAAAGACTAAACAAAGATGAAATCAAAAAAACAATTTCCAACATCCTCTAGATTCATCCTTTCTGTATGATATATAAATTTTTTTTTGAAAAAAGTTGTTTAGATAACCTTGTAAAAGTGGATTGAAAATTACCTTGCATGGGGATGATGGCTCTTAAAACTATTTATAGTTAATCGAATTTGGTTTTATGACAATTTCAATGATATTTAGTTATACATATAGAAATAAATTCTAGTAAAAATATAAATTGTAACTTTATCTGCTTGAGACATTGAATTCTTAAATTCATTTTATTTCAATATGAACAATTTAAAGTTATTTAATCACTTTTAAGACCAATTTGGTTTAACAAAAATTATCATATTTTTATAAAGTATAAATTTAAAAAATATAAAAATAAAACAATAGAAAGTTAATGTAAGTTGAATAAATTGAATAATATGGGATTGCCTATATGTTACATAATGCGATGAAAGATGTGATAAGATAAGCGACATATTATTATGAAGCTTAACAAAATTAAGGCGTGACTTTCGTTGTACAATGGAATGAATCATATATAAAAATGAAAATATTTTTTGGTAATTTTCATCGCAAAAACAATAGAAACAATTTTCTTTATGAATTATGCCCATTTAAAGTTTGGCATATCTTTTATGAAGAACGAAAATAAAAGAGGCCCAAACACCGATCCTTGGGCAACACCATGTAACACTGAAAGAAAAAATATAGTTTATGATTATGATTCTTGATTGAAGTCTCTGCTACATCGACTGTATTTGCCCGATATTTTATTAATCCTTTCCATAGTTTTCTTTAAATTTGACTAAGAAATAACAATCATGATATATTACATATTATATGAACAACATAACATTCTCAATACGCGTAAACTCTAAACCGCCAAACAATAAATCTACTTTCTTCGTATATAAATAGTTTTTTGTGCTTTACATAAAAATATTGTTTTTTCTTTTATTAAAGAGAAAATTACTATATCATTATTAAATCGATAAATTAAATAACAATTTTTTATTAAATTTGTATATATAGTAAATTTCACTTTACTTTAAATTTTATAATGTAAAATAACAAACTTGCTGATTGATGGTTATCACATCTTCTTATGTATCTTTATATTAATAAATTACAATATTATATAAAATAATTTATATTCATGAACCTATAATTATTATTAAATAATTTAATATTTTTTCGATTTTTTTTACTTTTCATTATTATTTAGTATTTAAACCCATATAATTATTCTTATACAATCTTTTTCTTTAAATAATTTCAAGTATTATTAACTTTTCTATGCATACAAAAAAACCAAAAATTAACATTCATTTGAGAAGTAATATTAAATTTAAATTTATATATTTGATTTGATGATTGAAAAATTTTTTGAAGGTTTAGGCCAGTTAACGAACGATTTGAACCGAAACTAACGGTAACAAAGCTGAACTTTGTTTCATCTGGTTGGAAGTAGT
>JANSTW010055556.1:0-11943 GCA_027564275.1 Diadocidia ferruginosa
TACAGCGATAACATCAAATATTTGTTCATTCAAAATAATTCAATTATTCAGAATATATATATAAAGAATGTTATATTGGCCTAAAGATATATATAGTTTCTATTGAGGTGGAATTCATCTATGTGTTGTAATTAATATTTAATAAAATTATTATTCACCTGGATGTATACTAGTTCGAAAAATAATTCGAAATTTGTAGGGAATGTTTTTTTTGTCTTCATATAGTTTGGTATTGAAAATGAAGAATTTAGCTTTTTCGGAACGGGTACAAAAAAGCATGATTAAAAGGGAGAAAATTGAAATCTATCTACCAATTGGCACAAATTACAATTTCTAAATAGTAGTTTTTTCGGCAGAAACGAGATTCTAAAATAAATTTTGAAATTGATTCGGGCCGTATATAGATCGACGAAAGGGTAGTACGTATTCCACGTGAAACTATAAGTCTCAATTCAAGCCAATAGGGATTTTGTGAAAGGACCAACCAACCTCTATATCAGTAAATTTTTGGTAATTCTTAATTTTTATTTATATCAAGTAAGAAATACAAACTGACATAAAAGCAGAACAACTCTCACATTATGACCTTTTTGTCTGAGTCATGAAATCTACTTTTTTAAATTAAATAACAGCAAAAAACCTTTTGTTCGCTGTAATAATATTAATAATAGAGTTAGAACTGACGGTGTGTAGAGTGTGTGGAGGAGCTGGTGCTATGGTGAACGAAATATATAGCTTTAAAATATATGTATACATTTTGAATGCCTTATGTAAAATGTTTTATGTATATAAATGGTTATGTACATATAGCTTATATACACATAACACTTACACATCCATAAATATAATAATTTATAAATATACACAATGGAACAATGATGATGAGTTAGAGAAAACCAGCCTATAAAGAATTATATATAAAATAACAATAAAAGATCGACCTCATCATCATCGCCATCATCATCATCATAACCACCATCATCTCTCCATGATAATTCGTTTGAGTAAAAAAATGTTAAAAAAGTAAGATTATAAATTTATATATAAAAAGTTGTGCTTTTTAATATATTTAACTTTTGGGGAATAAAAAAAAAGTATTACAGCCGCTTGTGTAAAAATATGTTTATACAAAATTTAATGTTCCGAATTGTCTGTAGATTCTGGAATTTGGCTATAGTATACTTATCTTTTTTTACATTTACATATTTTCGAATTTTTTTGCACATCATTGCATCAAGAACATACTGGGTTTTCAGACTTGTTAGATCATATTTTATAAATCACGTCAACACATTCAGAATTGATGAAGAAACCGTCATCACTCATTAGTATTTTTGGACCATAAGGAGCTGTGTAAAAATATTGAACAGCTGCTGTTACTCAATATACACCTGAAAAACTTCTAAATATATATCATCCTTTTCAGTATATGAAGGTAACATGCAGTCTATTTTATCATGAACAATTTTGTTGATGGTTTTCTAAACCTAGTTGTGACATTTTGAGGGTGGAGTCTAGTGAAATCTAGTATATTTGAGAACTAACTAGTATCCCCTACTTCTAGATACAAACTTTCGTATGCGTATCTAATACCATTTCGTACCTACTAGTCTTCATTGATTGATTCACTCGCATTTCCAAAAATAATATTTATAATTGCACTAAAAAAATGTATTTTTTTAAGTCTGGTTTCTATTTTATTTTCATTTTTTCAGCGTTCTGTGTTTCTGAATCTTAGTAGCGATCTTTGATTAAGTATTCCATTTTGATCTCGGAAAAAAACGAAAAACTCCAACATATGTATACAATAAATAACATTTAGGGGTTGAGGCGGTGGGATTTATTTTTACCAAAAGGTATCTCGGGATCTTAACGATGTTTGCTACCAGTATATATGGTTCTGTTGTCGTTTTGTATGTATCCATGTGTGTCTAAGTGTGCAAATCCATCAGGAGGAATGTAACCGCTTTTTCGCAATTTCTCCAAATACATATCGTTTGGATAGTACATCTGCCAAATAAAATCACTTTCGCATATCTATACTAAGGCCGATCAATGTGCTTATTAGTTTTAACAGATGCAAATCCAAACGCTCTATGTATCGGTTGCTGTGTATAGTTTTTTATTGTTAATGTACTGTTTATGGTTTGTGAAACCCGATACAGGTTAGTACACTTCTTCCCATCTTCTCCGTGTACGACGGACATACATTAAACCATATGAGGCAGAGGCAGCCATATGATAGTATGGATCGTACCAAGTGCTTTTAACATCGATGCTCAAGAACTTGCTACAAAATAACCTCCGTAACGAGTTGAAAGCCCGGTTAGCACTTGCTATCTTTGAAATGATTATTTATTATTATTGAAATACAGATATTTGTCAATGTGTACTCCGAGGTATTGGACAACTTCCTTGTGAGGTATTGTTTGTGTGGTATTTACATCGGCTTTGATCTCAAAGTTTCTTCAATTACGCTGAACTTCCCTTAAAAGGCCCCGAAGTTCTAATAAGGATTGTCTCGCATACCTATATCAGTACTTAAAAACTTGATCTAAATCACAAATTGAACCAAAAAATTGTTTCGAGTGAGATAATTTATATGATGGTATTCTTTTCAGTTGGTTAAGACTTAGTATTTAATTACATAATATAAGAATTAGTTTTGTATATCTTCGTTCTTCTTCATATGCCATATAAAATATTGTATAATTAACAAACGCATCTTGATCCTCAAGTGCATATTATACAAGTTACTATTTAATAACATCATCTATAACATATATATTCTTACTAAAAATGCAGAAAAAATACTGTTTCTAAATAATTTATTTTTATGAATAAATTGCATTATCAAATCAACATAATCAAATATTTATAAATGAAGTTGAGACATAGCAAAAGCAAAAAAAACTAAATTTCAAAAACAATAAAACAAAATCATCTTTTTGCAAGAATTACTTGATCGACTATACCATCCACTGATGAAAAACAACAAATTCAATTCAATGCGGCCTCTCAACTATATAATATTGTATGTACAAAAAGCAGCTTATACATATAGCTCATATTATAATTTCTTTATATACATCACGTTGTTATTACAACAGTTTTTATATACATTTTATGTGTTAAGTGTATATATAAATATACCTATAGTTATATATAGATAAATTATTTATATATATATATATATAAACTCGTGTATTTACTTTATGTATATCCATATATAAAATATATAATATATATACATATACTGAATTGTTTAAATGGAAACAGGAAAGTGTACACAGACTGAAAAGAGACGACTATATAATGTTATTAAATTTATCAAATATTTGCAGATGATGCGAACATTTTTTTGTAAAACTTGTGAACATAATCACGCTATGTTTCTATATATCGTGGATCATTTGCATCAATTGAAAATTTGACTTACTTATTTTTCAGACTTTAAACTTGGATGATTTAAATTTGTAACTACCTATATATTCAGTGGCACTTCACACTAATAAGTGGTATAATCACAATATACATAATTCTAACTCAAGTCTCATCGTTTGTTTGAACGCAATACTTAAACAATCTCAGATTTTCACTATACGGTTATGTGGATTTGCGTTCAAATAAATTTGTGTTGAAGATGCAAGTACAAATAATAAAAGAATTAATTATAGAAAATTATCACTCCTTTTAAAGAAGAAATTCGAAAAGATCTACCAAATTTTAATTATAATATAACCAGAAGAACTAAAAAGTAATAACTTGTGAACAAGAGATACGCATTTATCCCTCCGAATCAGTATGAGGTCTGTCCAGACCTTACGGTTTTTAGAATTCATATAATTCTCTCATGAGGCAGCATAGAACGAAACAGTGGTTTGACGTTGTCAAGTAAAATGAGCACAACATAATGAAACAAAAAAAAAAGCCGAATAAATTGTTTGGGTTGCGAAATTGCCCTTCAAATGTCGTTTCGTGAATGCAACAGTATAAGCGTAATATACAATTTACAGGTTCATGCCGCCATAGATGAAATTTGGGTAATGATGATGTCCAATTCGGAAAGAACTAACGTCCCGTACGCTAATATCGCTGTTGATTAACAACTGCTTCCATATCGCGGCAGGTCACGGTTCACACAATTGTGGTGTTCTAAAATATAAATAACACCACATATCATTAAAGATGCATTTTAATAGAAAAATGTTTATCACCTGCATTTTACTAATATCATTAAAAACGTAACGGTCATTTAAAAATACGGATTGTGGTAAAAATAATAATAAGAATATTATTATTTTAAATGTTGTCAACATCACGTATTTTATCTCTGAAATTTGAGATAAGCATTTTTAATATAATTATAGGTAAAAGAAATTTCTATATAAGATGCGTAAATTTATATATTAAGTTTAGTTCTTAGTTAGTTGTCATTTCGTTATAATAAGAGTCAGCTTGTTAATCTCTAGGCTTTGGGTTAAGTTAAGTGTATTGTATAAAGTAATTTTATGTAGATGGACACTGTCCGCAAGAATAAAACGTTCTTGCCACCGCCCAACGGAAATGATTGATCCGAAACGAGCAATTTGGTTGACTGAATTTTCTTTTAATGCGCCAGCGATGTGTCGCACTGCTTGTACACGAAATATTTTTCAGCTAAAGTCCCCAGAAATTTAGTAAATCAAGTGAAAAGTACTAAAAACAATAACAAATTTCATCTTTGATATAAAAATGTTTTAATATTTTTAATTTTATTAACAAATAAATCAATAAATCTATTTCTTTTGCGGTAGTTTTTTATAATATTCTTATTTTTTGCAGACTCAATATTAATCCCAATGTGATTTTCGTTCAATAAATCTCAGTTGTTTTATTATTTTTTTTTATTTATACTAACTATTTCAATAATTCGTTATCTAATAAGGTCGTCGCTTCCAGTCTTTCTTTGGCCCTTTGATAGGCGGCAATAACATCATCAATTCTAATTAGATTATTTGATTTGTGAAAATGTTTTTCCGCTTGACCACCACCATTCATCAATATTAATGTGGCAGAATCTTTGAACTTATTTAAATCGAGAAAATGTAAATTTTTTTGTAAAATAATTCGATTTGTAACGTACAAGAAGCCAGTTGTAGTTGTTTGATTGCCGTATCGATTCAATTTGTTCATCTATGATGAAGAATAAAAATTCATTAGCTTAAAAAATCATGATTTTATGATGAGGTCAAAATGATTGTACTCACTTCAATATTTCCAGTTCCATTAAATTCATTTAAATGAACTTTCTTTCTATCACCAATAAAATATCGTTCCAATTTATCTAAAATTGAGTTCGTTCCCAGTTCACGATAACAAACCAATTTATGTTTAATCATGCCCGCTTCGAAGGGAATAGTTAACATTGTATATCCTTCGCTTCTTTCTCTGCTCCAACTATCAATTGATATTACTTGGTATGTAATTTTGAGAAAATCTGAAAAATTTAAATTTTTTGTTTATACTACGATTTATCTATATATAGTTTCGTAGTATATACTCGATACTAAGCTATGAATCGGCAACAATTTTGTTAGTTCTTTGATTGATTCGAATGTTAAAAATATACTATAGTTTCCCATCTTTATTTATAATGTCTCAAAATCAATAAGGATTTACCAAAAATGTAGAAATTTGACTTAGATAGGATGATTGACGATTTCACCAAAGTGATTCGCATAGAAGTTATTATCGTTTGTAAAAAAAAACACAACAACTTAATATTTTTACATAGAAATTATTGTTTTTTTTTGCAAACACGCTGATTCGTACAACAGGAACTGTTAGATTTACTGAAACCGGTGTAGAACAGATACTGTTTTTGTGGAAAACAGATTTATGATGTCTAGCTGTGGGAAAAAGTATAGAAAGTCAACTTCTCTGTATATTAAATAATTATTGGATTTTTTTGGATTAAATATGTTGATGTTTATTCGGAATTCGGATATAATTTTTTATGAAGATATTAAAGATTTTAATTACGATTTAAAAAAATGGTCGCTCAATATAAATCATGTTTTATATTTAAACAAATCATTGGAAAGGGAATATTTTTGTAACTGATTTATTATCGTCCCTATATATAGCTTTCGCCTTGAGCCTATATAAAACAAAAACCTAATCGTGTATTAAATCTATAATTTAAATTTAAAACAAAATCTTCTGTACCAAATCTACGAAATGCAAAAACAATTTACTCTTATATAACAAAAAAATCCATTTACCATCAAATCTATAATCATCATTACATAAAATAGCCAATTCATGACAATATCCAATGGTATGTATTCCATTAATGTTCGATTTGAATGATGAATGTGTACTTCCTTCCAACATTAACAAATCATTATCTGCAATAAATTCACAACGATTGGGTAAGCTAATGCTATAGCGTACATGAATATTATCATATTCAAAATGACTGGCTGATGTTATTTCAGAGAATAAGTAAACATTTGTACAACGTCTCGGCGGTGATTTAAATAATGATGATGACTTTATTGATAAGTCAGACAGCTGAAATTAAGGCATATTATTATTTATTATATTTTCTATATATATACGTTTATATAATATTTTGTTATCTTCACTTGCATTATATTATTATAGAGTACTTGCAAAGGCTATATACCGATAAGACGTTATATAGTTATGCCGGTTAAAATATTTATTAAGTTGATTGTTGATATTATTTTATCAACTTCAATTTATTATATAGCCAAAGAACTCCATTTATTATAAATAATTTAACATTGATTTAAATATAAATTTGATTAAAGTTTTTAATTATATTTCGAAAAATCTAAAGTTTGTAGAATAAGAAGATATCACAACTATTTAAATGTAGAATATATAATATTCCAAGAAACCTGGTGATATTATTAAAGTGAAAAAATTGACTGAAGTTGGAGAGATAAGTAAAAACAATGACTGAAAAAATATATGATCAGTGATAAATAATATCACTGCAATTTTAGAAAGTGTTGCGAACGGGTTTCAATTAAACGAATATTTTGTTGTTATTATTTAGTTTGCTGTATGATACTCCTTACCTTGGACAAAACTTGATATTCTTTTTTCAAATCCTTTTCCTCGTCAGTCTTGTCTTGACTAGATAAATTTTCAATCGAATACTGATACAAATGTCGAGTATCCGAATCGATTTCCTTTAAATATGGATTCATGTTAATATTATTAAAATCGGGAAAAATTATCAAAAGACCATCACTAGATCGCCACTTTATTGTGCATAGTACTGTTTCTGGTTCTAAATCTGCCATAATGTACATCACCTCAAAATTGCTTATATTTTCAAAACGTTTTTGAATAATTTTCAAATCATTTTTAAAATCTAAAATGTCTCCTTTATCGACCTGATCATCGATATTCTGTACCGGATTTGATTCAATTCTATCGGCTATGCTGCTTTTACATCTTAAGTTAATGTCATCAACTGGAACAAAATTATCATCCGTGGTGTATGAAAATATTTTATTGCTTTTCCGCTGTCCATCAGTTAAATTGTTTATCTCAATAATTTCACGATATTTTTTATGTAAGTCAGATTTACAATTTTCTATACGACTGAATGTGGCTATTTCTTTGCGACCTAAACGTTTTTCTTGCCAATTCAAATTTAACACATCCACTTCATCGGTTTCGTCTTCGGTATCGCCTTTTGAGTGGTTCAACAAGTTATTTAGTTTTGGTATCTTGATAAGTGAGTCTAGTGTTTTCAGGGTAATTCTGTAAGGGAATATATTTTTAGTTTTTAAAATTTACTTTAATATTAAAATATATCCATATTAAGAAAGAACCAATATATCTCAAAAATATGTGTTATACAAAGAAGCTATACAAAGTTGGTACGATGGCTGATGAAATATAAAGCATAAAACAAACAGAGCATCAAATAACAAAATGTTTTAATGATTCAGTATGAAAAAGTTAAATAGTGCCATTAAATATACACCACATTATTAAATATCATTTAATTTTCACAAACAAAAAAGATCATAATTTATGTTATGTATAAATTGATCTATTATTTCCTACTAAGGATTAACCATTTTAGTAAAATATTGTATATAACACCCTTATAGAATTTAATTACTTACCTCAATTTAAAATTTTCTATATTATCAACAGATCGATAGATACCAGATTTTTGATCAAAGTTTTTTCTAATAAACATGATTCTTTAAAAATTTATTAATTCTGAGTTAAACCATATGTTTACTATACTAATAATCCTAATTTCTCTGGTTTGTTTATTTTTGAAAGCGTTGCTAATAGATACTGCGGAAGCTTTTGATGCGATACATTAATTCTAATTTAACGATATAGCGAAAAGAAATTTGTGCTGCGCGACCTCTATAGTATAAAAATGTATCGAGTAAATAAAATTACCTTCTATAAAGTTGAATAACTTTCACCAAAATTATATTGTAATTTAATGTCTACACACTTTATGATATATTCAAAAACTAACAGAATCGTTATAACAAAGACAATGTAAATATATAGACATGTCGAATTGTTTACTCAAGAAAATGATAGCTAAAAAAGCTTCCACGCATATACAATATGCATAGATGCTTATTCTATATCGGTTGCTATGTAAAATTAAATTTGATGGTGGCGACAGCGTTTTTAGAAGGGAAATTTTATCTCTATTTAGCGGTTATAGCTTGTTGCAGCGTTTGGGCGTTGTGTCTATGGGTGTTATGTCCTGCCACCAAAAAATTATATATTTTTTAAACAGTTAACTGTAAATCATAAAAAAATACTGTGAAAACGTAAAATCAGAGAATGGATGTAGAAACTTTTTCAAGCTATCATTTTTTTCTGTCGATATGTCTAGAACTAATAGGTATGTCTTTCATTATTAAAAGTTTTGACGGATTAAGTCATGAATCATTTCGGTCAATTGAATCATTAAATTTATTCTTTTAAGCATCAGTACTTTTTCCAGTTGCGGCAGATTTTCCCGGTAAAATTTTGTAAACAATAATTATTCATGTTAATGAAAATTTATAAAATTATATAAATTTTATTTATTATTACTATAAAATTGTATCGTATATGTTTTTTTTAATCTATAAATTCATTACTCTCTATATAATTCACAATACAATTTATGTTGGGAAAAATATCTCATACAAAGATAAAAAATACAGGGTGAAGCATACAAATTATGTAAAACACTAGAACACAATTTCATTACTATATTAATGTTTGTTAGTTCGCCGTTCTAATTATTGTATTTTTATTTTTAAATTATTTTAAAAATAGTAACTTTATGTTTATATGTTTTTAAATGTAGTATTTTAAGGTTGGGATATAGAAGTTCATTTTTTTCGTGTATATAATGAACTATAATGAATATACTCGCAATTCCTTTTTGTTTTTGCATATTTTTTGTATGTAAAAAAGTATATTAGAAATGCAGGAGTGTAAAATTTAATTAAAATTAATTATAAACGGAATTTTTTTTTACATTTCTGTCACGCTTAACTGCGAAATATATAAACAGGAAATGTATAAAATTAAAAAAAAATATTATTTTTATCTAAAGTGCTGGTAAATTGAGCTCTCCGGTACAAGAGTTTTACATGAGCTTAGTTGACAAAATAACAACATTTATAAAAATACATATTGTAGTATAGCATATAATGTATATTATATCATATATGTATAGTGATTTTTTTTTAGATATTATGTGGCTTGTCTGCTATATACAAGATTTATATTATAGTAATTTGATTTTTTTTTTCATATTATTATTAATTATCATTTCTTGGTATAATTCGCTGCAGCTAAATAAATCTCGGGAATACACCTATTTTTTCTATCTATGAATGTCTATTTGGCACTATCTGGAGGGTGTTACCCAACTCCACTGACGAAAGGTTAGCCTAGAAATAGGGCAATATGCCTTGTCGGTATGAGTAAAAAACATCAATTTTTTTGAAGGTTCTAGCGTAAGCTAGGCTTCGGCGAATAGCTAATTATTATATAATTACACCTTCCTCGCATTACAACATAAAACTTAAAAACAAAATTTATAAAGAAAATTAAAATTTTCAAAATGAAGCGATTTATGAAACATTATAATAAGAGCTTTTTATTATTAAAATATATTCGAGAGGACAATTAAAATATATACGTATAATATGTAATACAAACATACAAAATTTATTCCATGGGCTTAACGAGGATGTTATATAAAATAAAGTGGAAGTTATAATATAAATGCAAAAAAGGTTTGGGTTTGGGTTTTATAGGGTTGGTGTCAAATGAAATGACTCTCCGTTTTCCATATTATAATTCTATATATATATATAGACTATAGAGGTATAACATTATAACTTTATAAATTTATGACAATATTTTGCATATTACAAGGCTTCATACATATAAAATAAATTTTTAGATATGAATGTAATATAGCAATAAACGCACATATATATAATTTACATTTGGAAAATTATAGGGCTTGCAATAAATATTCAAATATATGCAAATTTATACAATGTTCATATTTAGGTATAATGAAATCAATTGCGAATGAAATAAGAATGAGTATGTATTTGGATTTAAAATTATTATAAATGCATCTAGACATTGTTTTATAAACATAAATTAATTATTATTTGTCGAACATCAAAGAAAGTAATTAATGCAAATTGAATTTGAAACATTTATAGTTGAGACTGATTTTGTTGGAAATTATTAACCCATATTCGTTTAATTGATCTATATAAATGTTGAATATTTTCTGAATATTGCAAAATTTTATTAAATTAATTTTACTTTTAAAAGAAGAAAAAATTTTCGAATATTTTTACAAAAATTAGGGAATTAAAATTAAATTTCACCAATTATTTTAAAAATAATGTTAATGGTAAAAAACACCGAACTTACAAATAACTAAAACTAACTAAAATTTAAATTATTGATCCAAATTATAGGAAATCACAGCTCATAATCAACTATGTAGTCAGCATAGAGCAATGAGTAGCGTCACGGCTTTGTGTTCAAGAGGTTGTGGGTTCAAGACTCGGCAGAGTCAAAAAATGTTCACAACTGGACTATCACCTTTTGGTCCGCCTATATGATACCAACAGATAGGGTTTCTCATATATAGTGTAAAAACTTGCCCCAATGATCTCCAAAAAATATGGCTAGCGCGAGTTGCTGACAACACTCCACCTTTGATATGGCCGTCAATGAAAACCATGGTGTCAGGTTGGAAAAGCGTAAAATGGTTTCTATGCTCCCTCGCTTTAGAGAAAAGGACAAGATGATGAATCAACTAGGTATCTTCTTTTTTAATCGACAATAATATGCTTTATTCCAAAAACTCTGGTGTTCAACAATATGACATCTATATGCTAGATATTACTTATTCAAGTGACTACTGTTAATGATTTTGAATCTAGTCCATTAAAAGTCTTATCTGGAGTTCCACAGGAATCTGCGTTAGGTCCGCTCTTATTTAATATGCTCATCAATGATCAATGGTTGTTTCAGAATGTCATATTATAAGGCATAGAACTGCCGCATATAATTATGTATTTGATTTAAATGGAGTAAGAACCGAGAAAACATCTACTTTTTTCGTGTCAGATTCATAGAAAAATTGTTATATTTTAAAATTTGTGCTTTTCCCCGGGACACATAGAAGAGCTTTTTATTTGCGTCTAATAAATCATTTCTAATTTTTAGCAAATCAAAATACTAGAAATATTAGGTATATAATTTTAAATATTAGTATATTATACTTGCTATTGAAAAAATTAAAAAATACTAGATATTTGAAACGGTTTCTAATATTAAGATATAAAGTTCTTAATAATTTTTAGAACTAACAAGTAGATATTAGTATTAAGTACTAAA
>JANSTW010055567.1:0-22155 GCA_027564275.1 Diadocidia ferruginosa
ATCTTCCCCACTTTGGGTTAAATTAACTAAAAATTTACCCAAACAATAACTAAATTTTAACCGATTTCGGTTAAACTGGGTTAAAATTTGTTTCTTGGGTTTTATTAAATTAAAGTTTTTGGAATAATTTTTTTTCAGATATCAATAATAAAAACATCGTCTTTGCCAAGTACCGGTTAAAATGTACGAAGTAAACATTGTATACATATTATCCAAAATATATTTATTATTCCAAAAGCTATAATTTAAAATTTTATAAACAAAAACCATTATTAAGGCAAGTCAAAAATGTTGTAGCGGTTCCTTAAAAATTCAGTTTAATTCGATAATCGATATTTTAACTATCTTGTTCATCGCTACTACTGGCTAATGAACAATTGCTGACGATGGAAACATTTTCAAAATTGGTAATTTATTCATTTTTCTGTAATTTGAAATATACAAATTCTTGTTTGTTTATTTTTGAAAAATTCACAACACAAAAGTAATAACAATAAACAAGTAAATTTACTATTTAGGTTATGTTTTCTGTCACTTTGTAAAAATATAATTTCGAAAATAAGTGTTGCCAATCTTCTTTCATCTAAACATCGTAAACGTTGCAACATACCGATTTTTATAACTTTCGATGTTAGTTTATAATTTTGGATAAATTCAAAAACATTGCAGTTATAATTATTGATTTGTACGTAGAATTTTGATGTTGACGTATAAATTGCGTATACCAATAGCAGAAATTTATATTTTTTTAACTTGAACCGTCTAAAAAAGGTGGTAATTTGATTATTTTTATCAACGACCACTAGATAAAAATCACTATCACGACTATTACATAACCTATTTTATTTTAATCTCATAGGGCAAATCACATAACCTCAAATATTAAATGAAAAAAAATTATAGGTGTATTGTTTACATTAAAAAAAATATTTTTCACTATAAATATGTTTGACACACATTTTTACAATTAAGAATCTATTAAATTCTATTTCCTTATATTTAGTTAATAATTTTTGCAATTTTGTACAACACACTTCGTATTTGTAAAATGAAAAAATACACCAAAACTGTTATTTTGTGAGGTTAGAAATTTGAAATCGTCAGCTGCTACTGCCGTATGGACGCGCAGTACACTCTTTATAGTGATTTTTATTTTAGTGGTCGTTAATTTGTTCCTTGCCGAACCACTTCAATTACGGTTATTTAATATAAAATGAACCGGTTAAGATTTTTGTAAAATCTAGTACATTTCTGCCATACTTTACTTTGCCGCACGCGTTCGAAAAAGAAAAATGGCCACCGCAGTGGACGAATTCTAATAAAATATGTCCGCGAGTTTTGCTTGTGTCATATTTTAATTATTTTACAATTTTTGAGCACAAAATCCTTTTTTCAATAAATTAATCGTTTGACAAACGACGTTTGTATTGATGGTCCCTTGCTGTTGTGTAAACGGCAATCTTGTAGTGGCAACGAACCAGCATAATGACGCAGAAAACCAGCTATCCTAGAATCTTTGACAAGATCATTTTAACATTGGAAAATTGTTTATTGCCCGAAACAAAGTTGGAAGAAACTCCATCCCAGCTCGATGGTCTGGATCGTGAAACCGAAATTGATTTAAGAATATTGGGATGTGAGCTCATTCAAACGGCTGGGATCCTGTTGAAACTACCACAGGTAAATGTTTTTTTTTGCATTTTTAGGTTAAATATTTTTTTAATAATTTTTTTTTAATTAGGTGGCTATGGCTACGGGCCAAGTTATATTCCAGCGATTTTTCTACTCCAAATCGTTTGTTAGGCATAGCATGGAAACAACAGCAATGAGTTGTATTTGTTTGGCGTCTAAAATTGAAGAAGCGCCCCGTAGAATCCGTGATGTCATAAACGTTTTTCATCACATCAAACAAGTTCGGGCTCAAAAGTAAGTGCAGGAAAAAGTGTTTGCTAACTTATCTAATGTTTGTTTTATTTTCAGACCAATAACACCGATTATTCTGGATCCAAGTTATATTGCATTAAAGACTCAAGTGATAAAGGCCGAACGGAGAGTTTTAAAGGAATTGGGATTTTGTGTTCACGTAAAACATCCACACAAGGTGAGTTTGCTTAAAACGAAAGAGATTTAGATAAAACAACCTGTTCTCTTTACAGCTCATTGTTATGTACTTACAAGTGCTTGGGTATGAGAAAAATCAAAAATTAATGCAAACTGCCTGGAACTACATGAACGATTCATTAAGAACCGATGTATTTGTTCGTTATCAACCCGAAACTATTGCGTGTGCTTGCATTTATTTAACGGCAAGAAAATTAAATTTCCCTTTGCCGACAAATCCGAATTGGTATGGCATATTTAAGGTGCCCGAAGACAGTATTCTAGATATTTCATATCGAATATCTGAATTGTATAGGCGGGCAAAGGTATGTTCTGGCTTAAGCTTTACGAAAAACTGAATTTACTTTACATTTTATTTCATTAGCCAAACGTTGAGGTGTTGGAGCAAGCTGTTGAGGAGTTAAAGAAACAATATACGGCCACAAGAAACAAAAATCGTTCTGGACAAAATACACCACCAATTTTAACAACAACTGTAGATAGAAGCAACGGCTCCCATAATGCATGGGGTGGTTTTATCTCGAGAGCCCTGCCGGCCAATGTACCAACCGATAGCAAATCACAACCTTCTCAAAACAAACGTTCACATTCGCGTTCACGGTCTCATTCGCCCATAGATGACAATCGATCGCGTGGAAGAAAAAAGTCAAGACATCGATCCCGAACACCGCCACCCAAATACAAGAAAAAAACGAAAAACTATTCGAGATCTTCATCATCATCGCCCCATTCGAAACATCATAAAAAAAGGTTCAAACTCTAAATATAATAGACAATGTTGACAAATAAATTATTTAAAATTATTTCTTCTTCACAGAAACGACCGAAAAAGTCCTACTCGTGATAAGGGCGAATATTATTCAAACGGCGGAGACAGGGGCGGCAATAGTAAAGATCGTGGCGGCGGCAGTGGTGGCGATAGACATCGAGATACAAGAACAAAAGAACGTAATCGTGATCGGGATCGGTCAAAGCATGATCGATATAGTTCAAGAAGTAGCCATAATAGATCATCAAAACATCGTGAAAAATCGCGGGATAGAAAAAGGTAAATAAACAAATTATGATTTTTTCACCTTTAATATTCATTAATTATGTAAATTGTACTTTCTTTTCTTTCTATAAATACAAAAAAAAACAATAAATTTATTATTAAAATAAATATGATTTTTAATTTAAGAAGATATCATCATCTCATCCTTTACTCCATAGCGCGGGAGCATATGGCATAAACATATTTCCTCTAAAGTAAGCGATTTCTTGCCAAGAGCCTTTATTTCGTTGAAGTTTTTTCCTTCGGCTTCTTATAACAAGCTCAACAAATTTAAAAAAGCAGGGACGGAAACCGGTTTCACAAAACCAAAACCAGAAAAAAAATTAAAAATATTATAAAACCAAAATCTAACAATCAGAAAAACCAAAACCAAAATTTGGGTTTGATTTAAATTTTATTTGAAACTAAAAGATCTAAATATAAAAAGTTAAATCTCATCCTCAAATTAAAGTTAAAGCTGAGGGACCCATTATGAAACTCGATATTATCGCTATCGAGTCGAGATTAAAATTCCGATACGCTCAAATGTAGCTATTATGACTTCTAGATGATAATGTACGTTAAAATTGAGTATAACAATGAAAATGTATATACATTATACTACTCGATCCGATCGATTATACCGATAATATCGAGTTTCATAAACAGAGGCCCGGTTTTTGGTCGAAAAGCATAAAAAACTCTATTAAGACTGTTCTGTTAACCCCAAATTTTCTAAAAATCGTCGAAAACGGCAATTTCTAAACACGATTCTGCTCTCAATTTTTCGTTAACAAATAATAAAAAAATATAAAAACAAAACTTTGAAAACTTGTAAAACCAAAATTTCAAATTTTATGAAACCAAAACCAAAAAATATTTATAGGAAAAACCAAAAACCATTCCGTCCCTGAAAAAAAGTATAGCAGATGTTATTTTGATAGATTTAAAATGTCAATAATTTTGTGACGGGTATAGTCCACGAAATTTAAAGATGAATATTTGTTCCTACATGCCCACAGTCTAAAAATCCGTTTTAATGGAAATTCTAGCTGCTCGTTTTGTTGAGATAGCGGAAATTTATTCTTTGTTTCCCTTTAAATATTGGAGAAGATCGTTAACCCATTCACGACATGAGAACCATATAGTCAAAGCTGATACGGATATTCAACTTCTCGACCAAATCATCAAAATCGTACGATGGAAATCGGTAGTAGGTTTTAATGGGTTAAATAAAAATGCCGGAATAATTCAAGATGGCCTCCGCAATTACAAAAATTTTTTAACTTATTATTTGAAATTAAATTGAATTAAACAATTTTCTACCCATGTGTGCATAGCAATCGTATATTTTATTATTTTGTGATTTCAATTTGTTGACAGCGATTTTTCTTTTATTAATTTAATTTAATTAATTTATTTGATATTTGCAAATGCTAACCGAAAATATTCTTTATTTTGTTAAATGGTTTTGTATAATTTGTATTTTGATATTGTCCATTTATGTGGGCGTTAAATATTTAGCATGAGAAAATGAGAGAAAAATATTCCCAACGAAAAAAGGTAAGAAAATTCATTTAAAAAATCGTTGGATTTTAATGAGGAAAAAATTATTTTCAACAGAATTTTATCAGAAAACGGAGTACCTATACGACAACATCAATTACAACTTCAATAAGTAATTTAAGGTATGCGGGCAGAATTTTTGGATTGTAAAATTTAAATTTTGCTTTTCGTCCTTTTTTAGTATTTCTTCTAGCATTGCAAAGGAACATCTTTCATCATCGTCTTATTCGAGTGAACTTTTAATAAAAGGTAAGTTTTTTTAAATAGGAGCTTAAGCGGCCCTCAAACTACGCTTTAGCGCTTACGGTTCCAATCCCTGGTCCTCCCTCCCGAAAGGAGGTCCTTCCAGACTTCTAAAACCACCATTACATTTGTCGCTCTTTTCTCTCCCTCCCCCCTTTAAAACGTAAGAAATGGTCAAATTTTGGTAAAAATTTCAGAAAAATTGGTTTTGAGGGAGAGTTTAAAGAGAGGGTAAGGAATATATGATATAAAATAAAAAGGTTCGGAAGGGAGGGGGGGTGCCCACAAACATCTTGTTTTTAGATTGTTTTTCTCAAAAAATCCCTCCCCCTTATCATGTCTACATAATTAATTGGATCCTAATTTCCTATATAAAATTTCGTGGAGATAAAATGTGGAATACCGCCGTTGCTCTAAAACTTTTATGGTTTACCCCCCCTATTTGTCTAGCTTTCACAAATATATGAAAAAACATATTTTTGCCCCTTCCTGTGTTGGATTTGCCCCAATTTTTTCTTAAATATTTTTTATTTCAGACCATACGCCTTTTTTCCCCTCCAAAAAATCAATTGGGATTTTCACTAAATATTGACCCTTTTCCCGTCTAAGGGGGCGATATAACGCCAAATGTATACGGGTTTTCGAATTCTGGGAGGAGCCCCCGTCGGATGAAGCATATCTGTTAGGGGCTGTAATGATTTACAATTCTTCAGCTAACATATTTGGAAAAACCAATTTAATTTAAAAATACAAAATTTTAGATACTTCTCCACAATCTTCAACAATAAACTGCAGTATTAGTAGTGACAAATCAATTCTAAATCCAGTGCAAAAATTCCAATTTTATTCCTCGAAATTTTTCACAAATTTACCAATTTGCAAAATGTTAAACGATGATTGTTTCGAAGAACGAAGTTTGAGTGAAATTGGATTTGGATTGGACGATGAATGGGATGAATGTCCAAAATCGGAGAAAACAGACTTAATGGAATTACTGAGTTCAATGATTTACAATTATGAGTTTACAAATGTAAAAATAAAGATTGATCAAACGACATTTAATTGTCATATGCTGGTGCTGCAGTGTTATTCGGAGTACTTTCGAGAAATGAATGGAAATGTTGAACTTATTGAAATAGAAGCTGATAAAGTATCAACTGGAGCATTTGTTATGATTTACGAATGGATGCTGACGAAAAAGCCAGCAATTAAGCGGAAAGGCATACTACCATTATTTATAGCTGCCCAATTTTTAAGAATCAGAGAGCTAGTCGATCAGTGTTGGGTATGTGTGGATGCTCCAAAACTATTTTATGAAGATGCAGCTTTTATGCTGTACTTGGAAGCGCGACAATTACAACATGAATTACTACAACAATTAATGTTAAAAAGAATTTTTAAATTTTTCCTAACACTTGTGGCGTCAAAAGATTTTTTAGAATTAACTGCAATTGAAGTTGGTCTCTTATTAAGATCAAACAATATTGGCGTAAATTCAGAGACTGATGTAAGTATTTTCGCTATAAGCCTACAGTAATGTCCTCCCATATAAAACCACAAATCGAAAAAACAAATAAATTTCTTTTTGTTTTTGCAAATCTGCAGAAAAATCTAATGCAGATTTTATCTCACGACGACGAAAACGGGCCTATATCTTCTAAAACTGACTGAAAAAAATCGGTCCGAGAGTCCCCAGAACAACTAAGATGCTGCTTTTACTATCTTTAAGCATTTGAAAACAAAAACCAAATTTAATCCTTAAGTAAAGGATCAATAATACCTCACCCTTACCAAAATTTGACCGAATGTGTCAACTGAGATTTTTACAAAAAAAAACGTATAAGATCCCCCTTGACCTAGAGACTCCCAATTCAATCCCAGAGTATATTACTACTAAAAACTCACCCCACCAAAATTTGGCTAAATTGGTTTTTGGTAAAAAAATGTCTCTATATGCTCATAATTTTGGTAATTTTTACAAAAAAAAAATCGAATGGTGCCTTTGGCAAAAACTTACCCTATCAAAATCCGTTCACTAGGAAATAAACTTTCTCTATGTGCTCATATTTTCCTGGAATTTTTAGCAAAAAAAAATCGTATGAGAGCCCCCCTCCCCCCTACCATTTGCCCTTTAATCCCCAAATGCAATCTCAGAGAGAGAGTAAAGAACCACAAAAAAACTCATTCCCACCAAATTTTGCCTAAATTCGTCCACTGGTGTAAAACTTTCTTGTGTCTGATAATTCTTGGACAGACAAATAGACAAACAGGCGGACGGACGATTTTTTTTTTAGTTTTTCTGACTCAGGGCACCATAAAAGGAGAAATTTGACCATTTTGACCTAAATTAACTACTATTTACATACATTATCCATATATCATATGGATTTTTGAATGCATAGTAAAAATCGGTTCGAGAGCCTCCAGTAAAAATGGGATGCTGCTTATTACTATCTTTTGAAATTTCGAGCAGATCCATTTTCATAAAAAAAACCGTGTAGGAGCCTGCTCGCCCTTTTAACCCATAGACCCAAATTTAATCCCAGAGTAAAGAACCAGTAAAAACTCATAAAAAAAATTGGTCAAATTACTTTTTTTCCACTTTAAATTCAAATGTCTGTTGGGCATAGTATAGTAGTAGTTAAGTTTCTATGAGATAGTGAGCCTAGACAGATGACTTAAGTCAGCATAGATAATGGGTTAAGTTTAAGTTAGAGTTAAGCCCAATACTTGGTTTATCTATATGTTCTTAAGAGTCTCTACAGCTATGGACGAGATAACCTGATATTTGAATTTTTGTTCTTTTTGTAACAAAAGGTTTTAATGGCTGCTGTACGTTGGTTGGATTATGATTGGGCAAATCGAAAAGAATCTGTGGTACATCTTATGAAATGTGTTCGTTTTGGATTAATGAATGCGTTTCAATTGGTCACGCTAAAACGTAACTCTGATTCGCCTGAAATACATCGAATCATTGAGATTAATGAAGTAAAAGAGATGATCGACGATGCATTGTCGTAAGTGCGATTGTTAATACAATCAAAAATAATATCATAAATTTGAGAGTTTACAATATTTGTAGTTACGTGACAACTAAAGATGACTGCCCACTGGAAAATCGAAATGATTTTATGAACGCTTTACAACTAACAGAACCCGTACAACGACCATGGATACATGACAAATATTATCAATCAGAATCAGATATGAAATTTCCAACTATGCATGATTCTTATAGAATGTTTTTGGAGTACTTACAATTAATACGAGAAATGGGAACAGATCACTGGAAAGGACTGCAATACACTAAACAAAATGATGCCAATAGTAATGAGGGGGGTGATGCAGATCATTATTTGACTGATGGGGTTAGTGCAGAACAACACTAACACATAAAAATACATTTTTAAATTATTAATGTTTATTATTTTAATTATCAACTGTATTTTAGTGATTTTCTTGATAGAAATAAATATTTTTTTTATAATATCTCCAATTCATCAGTTGCAAAATCTTTCGACAATATTTTATATTTATAATATAATAGTCTGGCAATTCAGAATAAAACATAATATAAAATTTTCTCCAACATTTAGAAACTGAACAAAGTTTATAGATTAAATGATGAGAAAATAAATAAATTGTCAGAGCCTCTTGAAATTAATATACCAAATAAGAAAGAACAAAAGGTCTGCGTATTTTCGCAAATTGCAGAATTAAACAAAAAATTCATTTTCTCTAAATTGAAATTTAATTCAAAAATAAAGCCACACATCCGGCGATCAAAAGTTAAACAATTCTATCAAAGAAAATTATTAAGAACAATTAGTGACGATGGAGATCATCGCCAACCCAGTGAAAATGTTGAAGAACCACGACAATCAATCGCTGAAATTGAAAGACATGAACAGTTGATAATTGATGAGAACCATTTTAAGATTTTGAAATTCAAAATAACCCCACCCCCAGAATGTCCAACAGCAGCTGCTATCAATCGAAAATTTAAAATTCCATTTTCAGAATTTAATTAGTAAGAATTTTATTGATTTGAATTTTTAAATTTATTTATCTTTCTCAAACGACAGTCACATTCAAGAAACTCCAATAAATTATGAAAAATACGCGACTAAAGATTCGTTGCATTTATTTAATTCGCATAGTATTTTACTATTTGGAGGTTTGGCTGCTGAAAAGGCCGAACCAATCGAATGTAAAAACAACGAAAAAACAACCACATATGATGGTCGACAAGTTTTACAATATTTACCCGAACTAAATGATTGGCAATTTGTGTCACGAATGCCAATGGCTAGAAAACAACATGAAGCCGTTTTGTTTCAGGGAAAAATTTATGTTACCGGTGGAAAGATTTGGAATAAATCGAAATGGGTTTGATTTTTAATTTTTACATGCTTTTTACAGTGGCAAAATCAGCAAAATATAACAAAAACTATAGCTAGGTCAAAGTTTCAAATACCCCAAAAAAATATGGGGCAAAAGGAAGGGGCAAAAATCTGTTTTTTTTTTCATAATAGATTTTAAGTTTAAAAAAATCAAACGTATTAAGGGGGCAGAGGCCGAAAAAAAATTCTAAAAATAAAGTTTTTGTACTTTTTTCCTTTATCAGGGTGCTATGCCGCCCACCGAACCCATCCGATAAGAAAATTAAAACAATGCAGGTTGTTTTAATTTTCTTATCGGATGGCTCCTGCTCCCCACATCATCTGCTAAGAAGTCTTGAAAAGTCCTCATTTCGAAGGGAAGGGAACATTAAACGAGCAGGGGCCGGGATAATATAAAAATGTGGTTCTTGTACATTTTACCTTATCGGACCCCCTGCCTTGTTTTAATTTTCTCACCCCCTTTTTTTTACTTCAGCCCAAACCCCTCCATAAGTTCAAACATATGAAAAACAGTTTTTTGCCCCTCCCGCCTACATGAAGAGTTGGATTGGCCCCAAACTTTTGTTAAATGATAGGTTATACCTTTTATTTGATACCATACAGCTATTACCTACTCGCTCAAAACCTTCCAAAACATCAATTTTTCTGAAATTTTTACCAAACTCCTCTGTCTAGGGGGAAAGAGCGCCAACTGTTATAGTGGTTTTTGAGGAGTGTCAGTTAGAATCAGGGGCCATAAGCGCGTGTAGTTAGCCGCATAATAAGTAACATTTTTTTAGGAATTGTCCAATTCAATGTGGAGCTTCAATCCAATCACCAAATTATGGTACACTGAAATATGTATGCCATTTGCCAGACGATATTTTAGCTTTATAGTTTTACATTTACAATTGTACGCCATTGGTGGAGAGGATGTAGAAAATATCCCGATAAGTTCGGTACTACGTTACGATCCCGTTAATGGTTTATGGAAATCAGTAAGATCTATGCATCATAAACGATCAGCGATGGCTGCATGTGTACACAAAAATCAAATTTGGGTGGCCGGCGGACGATCATTGTTAGATGATCAAAATTTGATAACAAAATCAATTGAATGTTATAATCCAATTACAAATCAATGGAAATTATTGACGTCTGAACTGAGTATACCGAGATTTTTTGGAAAACTTTGCTCAATTGAGGGGTTTTTGTGCATTATTGGAGGTGCAACATTTGACAATAAAGGCGGCATAATTTCGGTATCGTCAATTGACTATTATGATAAGAAAACTTTAACATGGACCGGTTTAGCTGATATGGACAGAGCAAGGTATTTGGTTTGTTTTTGTATAAAATCCTAATTTCCTAAAAAATATGTATAATCTGCCCAGATGCCAGCATACCGTTGTATTGATTAATTCTCAAATAATAATAATTGCTGGAATAAATGTTAATGTAATTGCTGCAGATGTAGAATGTTTTTGTACAAAACGTTTGAAATGGATCGATGGATTGGTGAAATTATCACAGCCGATTATTGGTATGACTTGCGTTGTTTTGTCATAAGAACATTTATTTTTTTAATTTAAATATAAATAAAGAGACCACTTAAGATACCAACACTCCACTAAGATGATGCTCTTTTTGTGCAACAAAACTATTTCTAAACTCCGGTTGCAATTGATTTATGGCCCTTTCCGTTATTTTACCGACAATTTTCGGATCACCGGCAGTAAGTTCAAAATTTAAATAATCAATCCAAACTTGAATGTCATCTTTGCCATAAAATGATGCGGCCAATTCAAGACAATTTCGCCATTGTCGAATGTCTGGTTTAAGCTAAAATCGGAAAATTTACGTAAATATAGAATTGAAAGAAACATTTTAAAAATGAATTACTTCTTTCGATTCAATTTCGGCCATTTTCTTGTGTACCGCCAAACAGGGTCGCGAATTTTTGCAAATTTTCTGATAAACTTGTCGAGCCTTTTTAATGCCGCCACTCAGTGCAGACCATTCAATGTATTCAGCTTTTAAATGATGAAAACTTACATTTACTTCATTCAAAACTTGTTCAAAGAATTTTTCAACTATTTTATTGCAATTTGGCGTTGTTTTGGCAAATGAATAGTAAAGTTCCCACAAAAAATGCGAATCGGAAATATTTGATTTTTTAAATTTGTTAAATAGTTCATTAACCCGCGCCAAATCATCTGCATCAATATAAAACTGAATCAATTTAGTCCATAGTTTGGATGATTTAGGGTGCACGTTGATCGATTTTTGAATAATCTAAAACAAGTAATTTTTAAAAATCAAATTAATTAAATGCAAAAATACAAACCTTAACTACAACATCCTCGTCCGTTTTTGTTGCATACAATATATCGATATATTGAAGATAATGCTGTTCGGACATAACATTCGATTCGTCGGCAGCTTTTAGTGTTTTGCCCAGTAGACGACGCTTCATATTGGGATAGGATGAGACGTTGATGTTCAGTGCTAGCACAGCATTTAAATAATAGGACCACATTTCGGTTGTGTTAAGCCGTTTCACAGCCTCATCATACCGATCAATACAGTTTTGAATTTGTTCTTTTGTCGGATGTTTCTTCGATTTTAGCTGTCGTTGTGCAACAGTTTCCCAATATAATTCCAATCCATCAAATGACTTGATATCTTCCAAAATTTCCGCTTGTAAGTCCATTGAATTGGGATATTTTGATATTTCATCCAAAATTGCAATGAAAGCATGCAGGTTTTTCGAATTTAATGTCTTACAGTTTTTATAGACAGCATTTGAAGTGGACAGAATTTGTTCGTCGGGAACGTTTAATTCGTTTGTCCAAATTATATTCAACAATTCGACGTACATTTCGATGCAATCGGAATGTCGTTGTGTACCACGAAGTAAAAGATTTTTAGCATTTTGTAGATTTTTATTCAAATAACGTTCCCATTTTATGAACTTCAACCATGCCGATGGTTTGTTACCATGAAACTATTAATTTTTAATTTTTAATAATATTGAAAATCGAGTAATTTATAAAATTACCTGTAACATGTTCTCTAGCACGGATGAAACGTCCGAATTATCAGCCGCTGATTTTACCATAAAAATAAAATATTGATCCCATAGTTGTTCGTCGTTGGCGAAACGTATGGTTGCTTGTTCGTAAAGATTTCGAATACGTCTCAGGATCGAACTTTCCAAGTTATTCTCCAGAGTTTTATGTTTTTTCTCGACAATTATGGCGACCAGTCCGCACTCGTAACGAATGTAATCCAAATAGTATTTCAGAATTTTCGTATGCTGAACCAATTGATATTCGTAGTGTTCTCGTTGCTTTATAATGTCCCTGAAATGTTATTATCAAATTTAGGAACCGGCTAATCATTCAAAAAGTATAATAGTTTGTGTTTTTATCAAACATCAAACCCTTGCAATGTTACTTGAAATTCAAATCAGAAAAAAAACATTTGAATGGTTTTCTTTTTGTTATCAAAATGTTTTTTAGATACACAAAGCTTTTAGTATTTGAAAAATTTAAGAGGTTCTAGCTTCGAAACTTGAGATTCGAAGCTAGAACCGCTTAAATTTCAAATACCAGAAACCTTGTGTATTTAAAAAAAAACATTTTGATATCATAAAAGAAAACCATTCAAATGTTATTTTCTGTTTTAAATTTCGCAAGTAACTTTGCAAGGGTTCGTGTTTGATAAAAACACTAATGTTGATACTTTATATAAAAGATTATCTTTTAATTCTTATGTTTTAATGTAGATTTTTTATGGCCAATGCTGACCTTTAGTTATAATCAAGAATTTTTTTTGTAATTATATTATTGTATATTGTATGCGATAGTTCTAATTTCTTTACCTTATTTCATCTTCTTCGAAGATTTTCAGTGTCCTCATCTGTTCATAGTCCAGTATGGAACGTTCCAAGCGTAATTGAACCACTTCTGCCATTATTAGTTTAGTTTTTTTGTGATAATTTCACTGGAGTAGATCGCTGCAAGAAAAATCCTATGAAAAATTATAACAACACGTGCTTGCTTCGCACTATTCGACTATTTCAAGCGATCGCTTGCACTTTGTTTCGTCAAGATTTATAATTTTTAATAGGAAAAGATAAAACCTACCTTAACTACACGTAAATCTTTTTTTTTATTATATTAAATTGCTTTAATTAATTAATTTGCAATATTTAGTAAAATAAAATATGAAAAATTGCAATCAAAATATTTACAAATAATTTTTGAAAGTGTTGCCACATGGCACATTTATAAACACGGGCGCACATGCAGCGTTGGCGGCTAAGAACGTTCACAATAATATTTATTATTATTTTATAGGGTAAATGCTATAATTCTATTTCTATTGTTTATAAAAAGTAATTAACTTATTTAAATATTTTACCAAAACAATCGACGTGACGCTCAATTTGCACATTTTTAATGTTATGTATTTTACATTTGCTATAAAATTAAGTAACAACATTATAGAAAGTATGTGTTATATGACATATTTTACAGAATGTTGTATCCTACATTTTATGGAAAACAAAGAAAATGTAGTTTCAAATTTTTGTTGCTGGTGAACCTTTCTTCCTATCTAACCACAGCTTGAATTTTGTGGTTCGAAATCACTTGTATTATCAATATTTCGCTTTTTATACATTTTACTGGTAAAATCAATATTATAAAGTTATAGGTTTTTCTACAATTTTTGTATACAACATATTTTTTTCAGATAACTAGTTTTCCAGTTAATAAAAAGAAAAGCGGAGAGTTTATTTTTCCTAAACATTTTTAAAATGACACTAAAGTTTATACAAACAAAACAAAAAATTATAATGATTGCAAGTAAAAGACAAATTTATTCCAAAAAATATTATACCCAAATTGAATCAAATCGCGGTTGAAAATTACAGAAAAATGTGAAATTAAAAAAAAAAATAGTAAAACGCCTAAAATAAAGTTGAAATACATTAAATCATATGAAACCATGTCCTCGCGAGTAAACGCACGCGAACAGTTTTGTTACAAAAAAGTTATTTAATTAATTAGGTTCATAAAATATTGTCAGTGATTATTTGTTCAAAAAATTTCTTTCGTGTTATTTTGTTTTATAAGAACTTTTCTGTTTCGACGCGCGCGTCCTTCAGTTAATTTTTGTGATAGGAATAATTTTTTCTACAAACGCGTCGTAGCGAAAAATATCAAATAATTTGTGAATTTATTTATTAAAAAATTCAAAATTTATTTAATCTATAATTATAAGTAATTAATTAAACAATTGTCGATGTGCTTAATTTATTGAAAAATCTATCAAAAATCAAATAATTGCAAAAAGCTGAAAAAGGACGGAAAAACACCTGAATGGATTGCGATATTCAGGCCTTTTTTCGCACTTTTTCAGCTCTTTTAGATATAAATAAAATATTTTTTTCAAAATATTACATTATTTGTAAAATAATTTATTAAAAATCTTAAAATGAATGTAATTTAAACTAATTATATATAAAAATAATAAAGTTGAGTTTAAATTATTATCTATTGTATGGATCTTTATTTTTATATTTAAGACCTTTTCAGCTCTTTTTCAAGTGCTGACATTCAGGCCTTTTTCAGTCCTGTTTCAGGTGTGAGAGGATGGCAAAAATTTGCATATCTTTGTATGTATTAGTGTGAAAAGCCCTGAATATTGTCCGAATGCCTATATCATTTCAGTGGGCCAGGATGGCTGACATTCAGGGCTGATTCAGGCCTGATTCAGTCCATCTTGGCTATCAGGGAATACTTGAAAATATTGCACTAATATATAAACAAAAGTTTAAACGTCGTGTCTAAAATTGGCCAATGTGAATCTAGAAAAACGTTTAGATTTAGTTATAAAAAAATTTTAGACGAGCTATAACTGATATATTTACCCTATAATTCTTATAATGACATTTAAATTTAATTTTTACGCGGTTCATTTGTTTTATTTTAAAATTTTATTTCAAATACCTACCAAGTTGAAATTTCTGGAAGAATCAGGTAATTTGTTAAAAATCGGAAAATTTCTCAATAATTTAATTTTTTTTATAAAATTAATTCTATAATTAGCATGCCGTCCAACGAATCTAGTCCAGAAGATGGAGAGGTCTTTAGTTCTCCGCCAAAGCTAAAATCGGCGGTACCAAAGATTGGAAAGCCAAATCAATATGATAATAAGCCTATAATGGGACGAACAACTCAAAAACGCATAAATAGAAAAAGTAAGAAATTGAATTTTAGTGAAACGATGGTCGTGAACAAAAACAACAGACAACAATTTGCCAAAGCAGCTACTTCCGCAGCTAAACCAATGACGAATAATTATAAGAAAAATGATCAGGTAAATTTCTTAAACATCTAACTAGAAGCGGTGTCTAAAGAATAATAAATTATTGGTTATTTTTTAGAGGACATTTAGAACTACTGATAATGACGTGGATGAATTTGAAATGTTATGCATGCGTAATGTTCCGATCTCCGGTAATTCAATGAATTATTTTAATTTAAAGGATAAATTTGATGAACTGTCTTCGGACGATGATAGTTCTGATGATAGCAATGAAATCAATTATAATAAACGTAAAAAGGAATATTCGTCGGATAAACGATACATACCCAATGAAAATCCACAATTTGATGGCATCTGTAAAAGTAATTTGTGGAAAGATTGCGTAGATTCAATGTGTAAGAGATCTCATGAATTTCGAAGCGTACGCATTCCGAAACTTTGTAGTAGTTGGTTAAAGGGAATGTGCATAAATGGCAATAAATGTCGTTTTATGCATTCCGAATTTCCATGTAAAAATTACTATTTGGGAATTTCGAATCATAATATAGACAATTGTCGCTTCTTTCATGGCGGTCCATTGTCTGATGGTTTACAAAAAATACTTTTAGGCTTTCTTGAAAACAAAAAACATCCAACATTAAATGCCAAAGAAAAGATGATGGAACAACATCAAAAACTAATAAAAGAATTTGCTCAATCGAACGCAAAGACTCGCAATAAAACAGACGATGAAATTGACCCAAAACACAATTTACGTAATTTCGTTGGTCTGCTGACAGAACATCAAATTAATCAATTCAATGACCAAGGCATTTCGTCCATAAAGCAGTGTAACAATTTAACTGTTAAACAATTAATTGAATTTGGTTTGAATATTTTTCAAATTCAAGAAATTCAAAAGTGCCTTGTCTCGAACAATTTTAGTCCGTTAAAAAGGACACCCAAAAATAACTACAACCATCAGCCAAGTTACAATGAAACTGGTGATTGTGACATGAGAATATTAATTCCCGCCAAAGCAGCCGCTGTTCATCAACCAACTGCAACCGTAACACAGTGGTAATTGCAATTATTCCAAAAAATGCCAAGTAAACAAGACTTCTAAATTTTAGCTCCAATGATATTGATATGAGAATTGGGTCATCATCATACAGGCCATTGACTGAATCCTTCTGCAATTACACAAATGCGTCGAGTGAAATGACAACAGCTGCAGCTTTGCCCCAACTGACGGCCCATTCAATTCAATATTCTGAATTGGTTAAGGAAACAATTGAACAAACAATTGGCAGTTTAAATGAAACAGGTGAGATAATCTCTATTTTACAAGTTAAATTAAATTAAATTCTTCTCATTCGCCAGCATCAAGCGACGAAAATCAATTAGTTATAATTGATTCACACAATGATTTCGACGATGATCTTGAGCCTGAAGATGATAAAAATGTAAGTTTATCAAATGCGATGAAACTAAACGCAATTGTTCAAATGTTTTTTTCTTTTTCAGATATCAAATCCCTTTTACGGCTTCTAAAAGCACTTTTTACAAAATTAACTTATTTATTTAAATTTAAAATTATATTATGTTGTTATGTTACGAAAATATTTTATTAAAAACTATAGAATAACTAGAAGTCATCCATCATCATTGAATCGGCCATAAATTTCTTATAGATAGCCATAAAACGTGCCACAAACGCCTCTAAATGGAAAATATGTTTATTTCCTTGTTGCATACGATGTTCGTAAATTGATGCATAGTGAACGGTTTTCGTTTTTATTGACCAATCACAATTGGCTATTAAATTCTCCACCAGACCTTTGAAGATCAAGTCGGCCGGTATACCTTGAGCCAAAAGTTCATAGAGTCGTTCACGAACCGCCAACAATTTAGTTGGCGTCTGTTCGGACAAGATTTGATTTGCCGTCTCCTTTAAAAATACTTGCCAATCTAAGACGGGTACTGTTTGATTTGCTGTAAATGGATACTGTTGAACTTTGCACGCCTCGGTCATTAGAATTGCTCGTCGTAAATTCCGTTCGGACAGGTCAGCAATGCGTGTGGCAAGTTCTTTTGGTATGGTTAAGCCTTCCTTTTTGCAAGTAGCCTAAAACAAAGCAAACTGTTAATCTTTCGATCAGCGAACTAATAAACCTATACCGTTAAAATGTTAACGATTTCCTCCTGGGACGGTGCAGCTACTCGTATGCCCAAGCAACGACTTCGAATGGCCGGTATTACTCGGGATATTGAATTAACACATAGAAATATGCGGCAAGTGGCCACATATTTTTCCATAGTCCGGCGCAGAGCGTGTTGTGCATCTTTAGTCAATTCATCAACTTCGGACAGAACAATTACTTTGAATTCCCGCTGACCATGTTGATCCAATTGATTGGTTTGTGCTATTTGTTTAATTAGATCAACCACCACTACTCGGTCATAGATGCCCACATCCGACGGATTTACCTCCAAATGATAATTACTGCCGACGGTCATTATTTCAATTTTACGATTTGACGGCGTCGTAAAGGTCATGGTTTCATTGCGAATTCGCTCCACACCGGATCCATACAATTCTCGCAACAAACACATAATTCTTGTTTTTTTACCAGCACCCGACGGTCCATAAAACATCAGATGTGGGAAATCCGGTTGTTTTGTGAGATTTTTCAATTGTTCGGCCTGTTGCAAGTGATAGTCTAATTTCGACAATTCACGCGGACGATGCTTATCTACCCACAGAGCCATTTTATTGCTTTTATTTTGTGATAATTGTAAAGAAATTAAAATTTTACACAATAAACAAACTATGCAAATTATTTTTTTTAGGTTATGTTGATTAGGCGCGTAAAATCATATTTTACAAACAATTCACAATAATTTAAGCCGCCGCAAAAATTCCTGAATTTTGTTTCCGTTTATTTGAAAATGCTTTTTTTAGAAGATCAAAAAATAAAAATAAATAAACAACAAATCAAAACTAAACCATTAGCGACATTATTGTTCATTGTGCCCTCCCTCTTTGTGTTGTTTAACCTGTTAGGCCAGTCTTTTCAATGAAAGCTATCACCTTGTTAATGTTTATATCTGACAGACCTAATTCCAACTGTAGGAAGGGGCTGTACGACAAAAAGCGGGAAATCCGCAAAGTACGTGTTTCACCGTATCTACGTCTTCTGAGCAAAATCTACAAACATCGCTACATCGGTCAGTCCCATTTTGTGCAAGTGCGCGTTTAGCCGGGCGTTATGACCGGTGATGATGCTAACCACATATCCTTATATACATTTCTTGCGAGATAAAATAAGGATGGATTTGGTTGTTTTTCCCATTTATTTAGCATTTAGCAGCATTTTACACTCGAAAATTTTCGAGAAAGTGAGTGGATTGCTAAGAGTTGAAGTTATATATAAAATTTTGCTCCGACAGTCCCGACCCATAATCATCGCAGCTCAGACACCCTTGATAATGCGTTAGTTTCGGCTTGGAAAACTGTAAAAATTTTACCAAGACTATAAAAAATATTATACTCGCTGTACTAGGGGAAAAGACACCCGCTCCCGAGCCCTCCTCTGTCAATATGATCCCTCAGTAAAAATATTTATGGTACAGGGTGCTACATATACTGGGGTATAGCGACTCTGCTCCCATTCTTCTCTACTGATAGGTACGATGACAGTATATTTTTGCTCGAAAATATAAAGTATGGAGTAGTCCTGTCAGCTGGCCTATTTCGGGAGAATATCCCTCAACAGAACATCCTCTATTTGACAGTGTACATAATGTAAGTTCTTCTCATGCCATTGCTGTTATAGCTTTAAGCCTGATATGTTATATATAAGCTCTTCTTGCTTCCTCTTGTATAAAAAGATCCTAGGGGAACAAGGTTATAAGAGCAGCGCGTCTAAAGCATCTGATGGTGTGGTCCGCATGACCCTTGCAGTGATACCTATATATTTGCCAAGTATCGCCTGCATAAGGTTTTCACGTTTGTTCGCGGTTACCAGATGATGGACGAATATGCCTAGAATTTGTTTCTTTTTTAATAATTGTCTCTCCCGGTTAATTAAATAATTATAAATATCGAAATTTTCACGTGTAATTTGTTAATTTTTAAAATATTATATAAACATATTATTAAATTTATTTAATAAAATGTATATTAATGATTGATTATTATGAATATTTATTTATATAAAAAACGCATGCATTTTATAGCTTAATATTAAACTATATAAATATATTATAAAACATTTTAACAGATTTTTCGGTTGACACAATAAAATTACAAACAAATAACTATTATTATATAAACATAAGTATGATTTTAGGTCCAATTTTTGTTTTATTATTTTTAGTAATGAAAAATTTGTGTTTAATTTTCGATAAACGTTTCGGTAATATATTAACATCATCATTATCCATAATCTACAATTTATATTTTTTTTGTCGAGAGTCTGTCTTAAAATCATACTTATATCATCAAAACGACCGTAAAAACTTTAAATACTTTGGAATTTTACCAGCAGAGGAGTGTCTAGGAAATTCCAAAGTATATATATAACTTCCAGTTAAGTACTTAAAATTAAAAAAAAAGTTAAAATAAACAATTAATCCCTCGCATGCTTTCCAAAATGTAACAATAATAATTTAAAGAATATATTATCAATTATGATCTTTGATTAAATGATACTGAAGACTTGTTGATTTTAAAAAGGATGCATCACAAATATGACATTGAAATTGATGAGTTGCAGCAGAAGGTTCGTGCCTTTGTTCATTGTTTGTTACAATTTCAACAACTTTCATAATAAATATTTCATTATTTTGATCCTCAGCTGTCACATTGTCAACATAATTTTCTGTCGTAACTAGTTGCTCATCAACATCAGCTATTATTTCGTGGTCAAACGGAATGTGTTGTAACAATTCTTTATAATGTTGAAAATATTTCTTACAAATATAACATTGATATGGTTTATCGTGTAAATGTACATTCCAATGTTCTATTAACAAGCTGGAAAATTTAAATTGTTCCTGGCACACGGTGCATTCGAAATGTGGATATTTATCCGAATGATAGAGTTTAAAATGAGCTTCAGTGTGTTCGACTCGACGAAATTTTAATTTGCACATATCACAACTATTTATCGACATATTTTGATGTACAAGTAAATAATGTTTCTTCAATTTTAAACAATTGTTGAAAGAGTTCTTACATTCTTGGCAACGAAAGCGCGTTTTTACATGATTTGTCATATGTAGTTTTAGGTTTTCTTCAGTCAGTAGAACTCTCTTGCATATCGTACACTTTTTACTTTCATCGTTACAATGAGCATTGCGATAGTGAAGACGAAGTGCAGACGAGTTTTGAAATACTTTTTTGCACACATAACATTCGTACAGTTTCTCATTTGTGTGTGTGTTTAAATGTTGTCGCAAACATGTTACTCGTAGATATGATTTTGGACACAGATGACATTGATGAGGTCTTTTGCCGGAATGGGTCATTAAATGACGCCGACAATCAGTTAATCTTAGAAATGATTTCTGGCAAATATTACATTTGTGTGGTTTATAACTGGAATGTGTCTTTTGGTGTTGTGCTAAATTTGATGCCCTTAAAAATTCTTTCGAACAAGTCTTACATTTAAATTTTTTACAATCAGTGTGTATTTTCATGTGATATTTTAGATCACCCTCTCGAACAAATGCTTTAATGCAATACTCGCATTTGTATTGTTTATCGCCAACATGTAAAATGGAATGTCTTTTCAAGTGAAAGTTTGAATGAAAAGATCTATGACACTGATCACATTTGAATGGTTTACTATAAAGTGTACCATCGCTGCTGGTTGAACACTTCGATCCAGATATATGTTGCTGCAGATTAGCATAGGTAAATTTATTCTTACAATTTCCACATTCGTAAATTGAATCTTTTGTTAAATTATTATTTGCAAGAAATTGCAATTCTATGTTTAATTCATCATCATATTCTTCGCATTTATAAATGGTTTCGTTTTGAATTGTTTCTTTTGTCAATTGTAATTTTTTGTAAGGCACCTTCTCTTTCATTGGTGATTTCTGTACAATTACATCAAATATTTTAATATTATTAAAAACAAAACAATTATGTTTTTATACCTACCTGTTGGTCATATTTTATTAGAACTTCGTCGTCAGCAGTTTTTTTATCAGCATTTTTATTTGCTAGCTCTTCTTTAATAAAACCTTGTGTATAGCCAAAATGATGATCAACATAATCGATAATATCTAATTCTGGTTCTGTTTTAATTGTTATATTCATATTGAACTACGAACTTAAAATTTAATTAAATTTTAATTGTTCACAGTCTTTTTTGCTTATTTTGCTTTTTTCTAAAAAGAAATATGGACTTTTTGCGAGATGAGTGCGGTCACCTCTTTTGACATAGCAATATTTTTTTTTTGGTGGTGCAAACCAAC
>JANSTW010055568.1:0-11942 GCA_027564275.1 Diadocidia ferruginosa
ACCCATTTGCGCCAGAATCTGCCTACAAACTAAAACCCCACATAAGGTAGAAATTATTAATTCTAAATTTATTTGATAATTTTTATCTGAAAATTAATGTATAAATAAAAATTTTAAGGAAAGTTTAAAACCATTGACTAATTATGATATGATAGATAAATTTTATTACCCAAATAATATTATAATATTATAATTGCAAGGCAAGCTTGCAAATAATTTTGATAAATAATCGTTTATCTGGAGAATAGTCCGACGGACATATGTAGACTCCCTAAAAGTATACGAATTAAATTAAATCAATTAATTATAAAAATGTTTTTAACAAACCTCATGTAAATCGAATGAATAGTAAAAGCAAGTATTAGCATAGCTTTGTTTCATCAAATCAGAAACAAGGTTTTCTTGTTGTAGTTATGCCATTGAAACCAAAGGCGGAAACAGCAATGCATCTGCACTTGGAATCCTTTATAGTCATTTTGGTAGTAAAATTTCCATTTATATCCTCTAGAAAGATTTCTTTGGCTTTGATTGAGAAAAAAAATCCCTTTCTTCAAAAAATTCTATTGCCTCACGAGGAGACATTTTCTGCTTCATTCGAAGAAGTTCAGTATTCGATTGGATCTAAAAATAATAAATATACTTATTGTACATAATTTGTAAAATTTAAAACTTTTAATTAATTTCATTCATATTCAATAATTAAACCATGAAAATAAAGTAATCAATTCAGCCTCCAATTTTCCTAATCGCAATGCATGTTCAAATTTTTCATTCAATTTAAGAAATTCAGTCAACAATAATAAATCTAAAACAGCAATAAAAGAAAAAAAAACCCGTCTTTTCTTCGACTGATGCTTTCGAGTTTTGTAACACATTGCTCGGAGCTTTCTTCGGAAAAATTAAATAGAAAACATTATCTTGGTATCCTGACTCAGGTGATAAGAAATAAGTAGAATCACGATCAATTCTAAAATAACGATTTAATTTCACTGCTCCGAATACTTTTAAGAAAGAATAAAATAAACATTTCTTAAACTCAACTCACTTAAGAATTCGCATAGTTCAATTAGAAGATATGTAAAAAAGTCCTATGGCATCAGAATAATACTTAAATTATAGTTACAAATGATTTTAATTAGCATTCAATAGTAATTACAACCATTTTTCAATGTAAAAAAGCAAAATGCAAATAAACAAATTTTAAGATTAATAGTAAAATGTAAACTAACGTCTTTATTGTTTCAACTAGTAATCGATTTTCCTCGTCGATTGGAACTTCTATCAATTCAGTTCCTTTACGTTCGCAAATTTCAACATATGTCTAAAAGTTAAAAAAAAACGCATTAATTAAAATTTAATTATGACCTACCGCAGTTAAAATTTCTTGAGCACAGCTAATAGGTAGTAATATTGGAAAATAAACATTTACAAATCTAATAAAAAAAATTTACAAATAAAAAATAACTTTAGATTAGAGTAATAATTAGAAAAAACTAGAAAAAGTTATAAATTTAAAATAGAAAAATAATATAAAAGTAAAAGGTCAATCAAAAATAAATACCGAAGGAATAATTGCGCTTTAGAGATAATGATGCCCATATCTGAGAACAAAATTTAACATATCAAACACACATTACACATAAAAACGCAAAAATACACTTAAAAAGGCGAGATGCGCCCACGACTTTAACTTCTGCGCAGGTTTTTCTAAAGAGAAATTATACCATACTGGAAAACAGAAAAAAGACAATGTGTCTAGTTTTTATATAAGTCATCCCGGTACAAGCGGTAACACAGAAAAATATAAAGTCTCCTAGACAAAAATTGCACGATTTTGAATGTAGGTTTAGGCTTATTTTGAATGTATATAAAGGATTCCAAAATATTTTGATTTAAGTCAGAACTATTGCTCAATGGAAAACTCCTACTGGAAATACTTCTGCAAAAATTGCTTGAGGGAAAAAAATATATTTGACAATCCGTTTGTTAAAAACATTTAATTGTTATTTTTCCCTAAGGGGTCACTGCACTTTAGAATTTTAAATATCTTCAGGGATTTTTGAATTTTTTCTTTTAATCAAAATGACATTTTTCAATTAAAATGTTCCACTAATTAAATGAAATGCTCAAAAAAAAACAACTTAAATCCAAAATTACGATTTTTTTAAATTAATAATTATGCTACTTGAATGGTTTACTTAAATCTCCATTTAACTTCCAATTATAATACTTTTAAGTATTATTCACCAAGAATTACCAAAGAAAATATTAGATAAAAATTATGAAATAGCTTTGATAAAACTAGATAGTAAGATTAATAATTCAGATTTTTGTAATAATAGTGTTGACATAGATGAAAATAATAATATTTTAGAGAGCAATGCAGATAAGGAAAAAAACAATAAAAAGACTATACCCAATATTTATATATGTTGCAATTTGATAGATACTTCATGTTAATGACAATAATATTAATTCGCTATATAGAATAAGAAATGAAGCTGGAATTCTTAGTATTGAGCCGCCGAAACAATTAATTTATCATAAAGTTACTAAAGAAATAAAGAAAATTAATATTAGGCTTATTGACGATAAAAATAATTTGATTAAATATAACAATATACATCTCTTTATAGAATCATACTTAAAAGAAGTATAATTATTGTTTTGAAATAAGTTTAAATCCAGAACCAGAAATTATTCCATTTAAAAATTCTTGGTTCTCTTTTGTTAATTTATTTTTCTTTTTGGTCTTTTCATTATTCTTTGACTATTATCATTATTTTCTACAGATTTTATAACTGCAATAGTATTGTTGCTACTATCATTATCTTTATTAACTTTTTTTCATTAACTATTGAGTTAAATCAGTTAAAAAAGAGCAATAGAGCTCAAAAGCATCAGATATATACTATAAAGTAGCATTAAATAAAAAAGAAGAATATTAAAGATATATACTAGGTAATAAATATGATAATTTAGCTCATGGTCACTATAATAATATATATAATATTTTTATAATCATAATTTTCCAACAATTTTAAAATTACTAAACAATAATAACCACAATGACGTGCATTAAATTTTTGTATCTGAAATATTGATAATTCTGTAAGTATTGCTAAATAATTCAATAATTCTATTGGTGGATTTAATACAAACGATTTTTATTTTTGGAATAACAAAACCAATGGTGTACTCAGAATGTATCTGAATAATTTTATCATTTATTTATAAAAAGAATACCAATTTCTAGAGGGGGGGTAGATCCTGGTAAAGAACATAAAAAATTGGCTTAATTTTGATAATAAATTCCATGGTTTTTGAATTACACAATTCCTAACGCAGGTGGGTGAAGAAGTATAGTAAAATATGGTTAATTTGGAGCATTTTGGTATAAAATATTGTGGTTTTAGAATATACCAGATTCTGGCGTTGGTGGGTGGATTGGATGAGAGCAAAAAAATGGGGTTAATTTGTACATTTTTTGCTTAATAGTTGGTAAAATATGCAAAAAGGGTATAGTTTTTGATTTGTTTTCGAGATGAGTTGGGTGCGTTAGAGATGATAGTTGTATACTACTGTTGACATGCCAAACTTATTATTAAAATATCTCTTGAAATAATAATCAGAAACATTGACAAGCTTGAAAAAAATAAATCAAAACAAAAATTTAATTCTTGATTCTCTTATTTGCTTAAAAGAAATAACATGCAGATTGGATCTAAAATATTTAAATCTGATTCATACACCTAGATATTTTAAAAATTACTATTAAATTACATCTACTAAAAGCATATTTTTATATACTTCAGTTATACCATTTACAGTCTAAGCAATTTTTTATGGTCCTGAGAAAATTTGAGCATAAGTTGTTAAGTTTATTACTATAGTAACGTATATCTGCTACTTACAGTTGCTAGAAAAAGAAGCAGCTTTTAACGACATTACATTGATAAAACCCTATTGACTTACAATAAAAAAGATTTCTTACTGTTAAAAAAGCAGCAAACAACAAAATCCGCTTATACACTTGCACTAACCGTATAACACCAAAAAATAAAAAAAAAAGTAAGCCGCAGAAAATAAGAGTCAATTTTAACAAAAACAATAACAACTGGGACATAATTACTTGCGTTATGCCCAAGCACATAAAACAAGATTTAGATTTCTTTTAAAAGTTTATTTAAATTTTCTGCAATAAAGTATCAGGCGTAGGTGGACTAATAACAAGATGCTTAAGTATATCTGATAATGAAATTACTCCAACAACACGCTGGTCGTTATCAGTTACAATAAGTCGATGAACTTCCGCCTTTACAATAATGTCAATTACAGTAGAAAGATTATCCGACTCTGAACACTTTCTCACGCCCTCAAACCACTAAAAAATACAATTTTTTAACTTTTTTAAATACAAATAACCAACAAAATAACTTGTTATTTTGTGTTTAAATATATATTTAAATATCCATCAAAAAAATTATAAGTATAGAAATACAGAAAACAAACTTCAGAACGATGTTTAAGTGCTTCAAAGACAGTTTCATCTAAGTTATTATAAGTTTTATCTGCCGCAAGGTTTATAGCATCAAATTTCGCATAGATATCTACTACCTAAATTAAAAGAAATATTACCACTTTTATAAATAAAAATATATTTATTTACTCGTCCGTTCTGATCAAGAAGTGGCAATGCCGAAACACGTTTTTCAAGGAAAATTTTCATGGCTTCAATAAGTGGCGTATCTTTAGAAATTGTGCAAATATTACCCCAAGAACCAATTCCTAGTTCTTTTGGTGTTTTTTCCATATATGTTGGTTTCGGGAGGTCATTAATCTAAAAAGTTTTTTGGATTTCCTTTAGAAAATCTATTATGATTTAGTTTTAAACTTTATGGCAAATCAAGAAAAAGATTACATAATAAAATGCAAAATAAAAGTGGAAGCTTTTTACGATAAAACTATAAAGAGAAAATATTTTACTTAGATTTATTAAAAATATTAAAAAATGGTAAAAGAATGGGGTTTTAATTCTATTATAAAAAAGTAATTATACTTAATTCTTTGTAAAAAATATTCTAAAAATATATAATAAACATCTTACATAAAGGTAGAGGAATTTTATAAGTCGTTTATGAGTCAAAATGTACAAAATATTTCCAGTTGATACTTCTAGCACTGGCAATCTGTGAATTTTTGAGTCACAAAGAATTTGAACAGCCCGAAAAAGACTAAAAATAAAGTAAATTAAACAGTATTCTTTATAAATATACACAAACAATTAATATAATTAAAATAAAAAACCTTTCTGATGGATCAATTGTCACAAATGGTTTAATATGCCCGTCTGTCGTAAAAACGCTCCTCCAAGTTGAGATTTTATGTTCTTCCAATTGTCTCATACCATCACCCATTTGATCTTTAGTATAATATCTAATAATTATTATATTATTTTTTTAAAATCCTACACAAAATTTTAAACTACACCAATTAAAGCATACTTATGTAAAATTTGAATAAAATCTGTAATAGTTAGCATCCCAACAAATGCTTGCAATTTTTTTTCCCATAAAGGTGCTGCACGCACTCCATTGTAAACAAGGGCATAAAACGCTTTGCTTACCTAAACTGTTAAAATAATTTAAAAATAATACAATCCGCAATAAACTAACCGGTAATTCTGTGTCAAAAACTACAAGCTTCGAACTTGTTGGTATTAAATCATAACACTTATGAGCTTTCATAAACAGAGAATATACGGCTTCCTGACTTTCTAAAATTCTCATAGTTAAATCATAAAAATAATTATTTAAAACCCATTAATAATTTTACAATCTTTAGTGTTTTATAAATATCACCAATAATTTAAAAACTTCTTTGAAAGTTATACGGAGTATATTAAGCTACCGAAAATTATTTTATTTATTTCTGGGACACTTGACGAATTTAATGATGAACATGACATCGAACTATCCCACGAAGTACCCGTGTTTGCAAATGCACTCTAAAATATAAAATAAAATTATTCCCACAAACGCTTACGTTTGTCCAACGAAGTGTGCCAATCTTCAAAGTCGAAAACAGTGGGATGATCAAGCCTTGTGGCTAAATAAAGATTAGATGTGGGAGATGGACGCTGACTGCCACTAACTGTAGAAATTAGTTGAGCACCAATACCGCCACTTACACTCATACGATGATGTAATTGACGCGCATCGCCTTAAATTTTTGCCTAATATCTTACTTTTATTTATTTGTTAATTCTTTAAAAATCCCCTGAAAGATTAATTTTAAAATGCAAGCTATTATGCTTATAAAAAAAGTTATATAATTTATTTTGTTCTACATTACTTTGATTGAATATAATATTTATTATAAAAGAATGACAAAAAGAAAAACAAACGCCTTCCAGACAAGCTGCCTCCAAGTGGGATTAAAAGTGGAACATTAAGTGCAAGCGATCGCTTAGACAATCCATAAGGTAAATTCTTAGAAGCAACACTACCACAACAACCTACTGTGCTACAATATTGTGGCGAAGCGCTTATGCTTCGATGATGCCTTTCTCCAGCACAAAGCCCATGAATTTGACAAGAGACATTTGGATTACCGGTGTTTACTGCATCAGCTGATGCAGGTCCAGAAAGTTGAAGCGCAAATAAACGATGTGGGTGATGAACGTTTCCAAAATGTGTACTTAATCGACTTGAAGCAGATGGACTAGCAGCAGACATTATAGGATTACACGATGAACAAGTTACATCAATTGTCAAAGGAGCATTTTCAACATAAGAAGTTGTTGAAATATTTTTGCAATTATTTTTCTCTGTATGAAAGTTAAAATTGATAGAACCACCAATTGATGGTACAGGTGATGTAGAACTCGGTGAATTAATATGTTCAGTTGCTTGATTATAATTTAATAAATTTTGTTTTAAAATGTTATTTGAAGTACTTCTACTTGTATTACAACTACATGCTGGTATTGTTTCAATTACCATATCAGCAGAAATAATGCCATCATTGTTGATTAATTTACCTGTAGGTGGAAGTGAATCATTTGTACATACAGTTTTATCACTTTTAATAGTTGTAGTTAAAGGCGTATCAAAAAATGTTGTAGGTAAATTATTAGTAGGTGTATTTGAAGGCAAATTAGAGGTGGTGCCTTGCGTCTTATACAATACTTTCCGGAGTGAATTACGCTTACCACTGAACATAGAAGAAATAAAAACTAATAATAAGTCACTTCAAAAACCCTATTTTTATTAACAAAAAAATACGTCAATAAATATAGTAATTAAAAAAAACGCTTTTTAGGAAATAAATCTTCAAATAATTCCGTATTTATATATACACATAATTATTAATTAAGTCACATTCAAATAATAATTTTACAAAAGTTGCTCCGATTTTAATCAAACTCGTACTTTAATATTCAATTTACGTTTTCTTCGTTTACGCCTTAAGATAGGCGTTTTAATAAGAAAACAGAACCATATGTTAATAATCGTTGCTAGTAAACTATTAATAAATGCGCTATCACTGTTGCAGACACCCAAATTTTGAGTTTTCAGCAACAGTGAAAGTAGCAAATGATTCTGCAAAAAATCTTGAAACGGCGTTGTGAAAAAAAACAATAAATTAATTACTTCGCGACAAAATATTATTGAATTAGTATATAATTTGCTAAAAAATAAAACAATAAATACACCCAAAAATTAACCTAAATTTTAATATATATAATATGTAAGCTGAAAAAACATATTCCACAATAAAATCAACCTAAAAAACAGCAAAAAATCACTGTAAAATTTTACTAACCCGGTTAAAATAATAATAAAATTCTCTTTAGCTTATACTATATTATATATTAGTAAAATAATATTATATATTAGTAAACTACAATTCTTCCTATTAAATTCAAAGGCTTTTTGCACATATTTATAAATGCATAATAGATAAATATTTTTGTTTATAATATCTAAAAAAAGCAAAAAATGTTTACCTTTGTATCACAAAAAAATTAAAAAAGTATAACTAAGTAAAAAATTTCCATAAAATATTCTATAAATTTGGCAAAAATTCTGTTTCTTTAAAAATAATGTACTCATTTACGCTTAATTGCACATAGTTCTAATAGTTGCGCAAATCTAATGCGCAAGGTAAAAAAAAAGTATAAATAAATAAAAGGCAAAATATAACGTGACATAAGCAAAGCAAATTGAAATCGCCGTATTCTACTAAGCAAAAATACTGCTTTTTTCTTTCTTCCATTAAACGAAAGAAAGAAAAACAGAAAGAAAACGTAGTGAACCCAAGTCTTTAAAACGCAAAAACATTCACGTACATATGTATATGATGCTTTCGTATGCAAAAAATTGACGCAACGTCCGTAAGACTGCAGAAAACATCATAAAAGCACTATGTATTTTTGCATTTATTACGCATAGCACATTTTCTTTGTAAAACGTATCTCACTTCAACAACTAAAGTAAGGCCAACTGCTATATTTTAAGGAAAATAAAAGATAATAAATTGAATAGCCAAAAAATGTACTTACATTGTAACAAAAATTCAAATAGTGTTTCCTGAATAGAAAACATAGTTTATGGTAAAAAATTTACGTTATTATAAAACTTACTATTATGCAAAGACAATTTTTTAAAGTAGAGCGTAGAGGTTAAAAACTGCAGAACAAAACAAACTGGTAAAAATATTGTGGTTAATGCTGAGAAAGACTATAACAGAAATAAGATTATAACAGCTTATGCTCCAACCAATAAGCAACTGATCGCGTGTTATAAAAGAATGTTGTTTCAAGCTCTTTAACTTTTTGAGTCAACCTTAACAATATTTTTTTCACTCTAACGCTATCAATTTCTTGGTTCCTATTCAAAAAAATTCTACCCAATTTTTTATTTTTAATCGAAAAACGTTCTAAAAAATTTGATGTGTGCAATAAAATTTGCATAAAGAATAGCTGAGTCTTAGTAGATCAAACTGTAGCAGCTTCAAATTTGTAAAATTAAGAATAGCTCCATAAAAAAACTTTACATGTATAATTATAATAATTATATTCTTAAATATAAATTAACTATAAAATTATGTTCATTTACAAGTAAGAACCTTACAATTAATTTATTATAACTATATTTTTTTAAAACCGACATTATTAATAAAAATTGTGCTATGTTCTACAAGATGCAAATTATCATTATTCAGTAAGTAATTTAAATATAAATCTTAAAAAACTCAATTGTGTTGTGAGATTTTGAAAATCCCTTCAATAAGAATTAAAAAGCTATTAAAATGATTTTAAAAAATTAAGCCAATTTCTATAGAAATTTCAATAAACAAAACTTTTAACATTTTTTATGCATATTATTTAAAATCAATTCCAAATCACAGAAAATAAAGTACATTTAATTTATTAAAAAATTACATCTAATTTCCATAAAAATGAGGTATCTTTTTATCTCAACTACTCAATACATACTCAAAGCCACAAAATTTTTCACAAAGTAAATCTCTTAATGATTTAAAACGTTTTTTTACAACTATATTTTTCTTCAACAATGTCACATGCAGTAAAATGATAAGCCAATTCTAAAATACACTTTTTCATTCATAGAAATATCAAGTAAAGAGCAACACATGTGCAAAATCTTATAATGAAAAAAAGCAAATACAACATCACTTTAATTTTACGGCTTAAAATTTTAGGCCATATTTTAAAAATTTATTTCTATAAAGAATAAAAGTAATTTCAAAAATTAAGTAAAAGTAAATTAAAACAAGTTTTTTAATTTAAATTTTTTTAAAGTAGCACAAAGAAATTCAAATTATAGATAACACATACTTACAAAAAAATCTCTGCAATAAGAATTCATTTAAAAAATATTTTGGTTAAACAAAAAACATTTTCAAATTCCTTATATCACAATGGAAAAGTGTCAAATATTAACATTATCACAACATAAAAAGCAGGTTGAAAAGTACATAGTATAATAAAAAAAATACATTGATGTATTTATTTTTTTATAACTCCTTAGTTTAATTTTGCCTTCAAAAAAATACGTAAAACAATCACGCGACCAATCTTCATTCTGTTTCTTTTGTATTATTTAATATCTGTTACCGTGATCTTTCTAAAATTACATTTTCTTTTTTCACATTTTTAAAACAATATTTCCTTCCTTTATTTTGTTTTATTATCATCATTCAACTGTTCATGAAATCAGTTTCTACATTATAATAATACAATGATGAATTTGTTTAAAATCAATTTCCTAAATTTAATTTTCGTCATTATAAATAACCAAAAATTATCCTTATTGTCAATTAATTTAGAAAAGTAAAAAATAAATCTTAGATATATATTTAGTGATAGGCTTACATAAATATGCATGAACTAAAAGAAGCGTTTATTTATATTAAAAAATTAATGTTATCAATATAAAATTAGAATTGAAAATCAAAAGTTCAAGCTAACACATGCTTTTCTTACTCATTTTAGTGCATACGAATGACAATCAAACAAAATACATAGAAATCATTCCTTAGCATTTAATTCAAATTATTCTTTCTTTATTACTATGATCGACTTGCTTCCTACTAATACAAGTTGCATTAATTAATATTTAAAAATTTATTTGTTGTTCTATATGTATTACGCAATGCTCTAAATCCACTCTCTTTATATGTATTTTTCTTATTCCAAAATTCAACACACATGCATTATAATACTAAAATTAACAATTTCATAATATTAATTATATCACTTTCATAACTGCTTAAAATAGCAAATTTATGTTATAGAATTAAAGCCAATACTTTAAAGTTTGATACATAATTAAACTGGGTACTTTTTAAAGAATGACACAAACCTTTATTTTAACTTAAATTAATTGATAGTTGATTTACAACACATTCTCTTTATATTTTAGTTATAAAACATCATTACTTTTTTGACATTGTAGTCACCAAGTTTGTGGATTGACACCATAACTAGTATTTTTTTTTGTTATACTTTGTTTCATAGCTGCTTTTGTAGTGAAAATATATATGCTTAAAGTTGACTAATAGTTTATAAACAAAACTGTTATTTGTAAATAAGGGAATACAACATATATTTAATCCAAACCATTTGACCTTTTAAGTCTCAATAATTATTTAGAGGCATAGAGAGACACACTTCGTTGGAAAATAACAAAACTTTACAAAATTTAAAATTTTTTTATGTAAAAAATAGCAATAAACAATTTGGTTGTCCGAAAATAATATAGTTTTTGCAATCGTTTATTTTTCTTTCATATTGCTTTAAATTATATTGTTTTATATATCATTTTAAAGCGCTTTTTTTTTGCTTAACCTTCATATAGTGGTTTTATTCTAAAATAAATTAGCTAATTTTGTATCTTTATCTCCTAAGCCTAAGCGCTTCAAAATGATATATAAAACAATATTATTCAAAAAATATGTATTGCTAAAAATATACAAAAAAATAAACAATTGAAAAAAACCTAAGCATTATTTTCCGAACAACCTAATAACTAAAAAGTCATACACATGTAATTCAACTCTATATAAATGTAAATCAACCTCTCGTATTAATAAAGCAGTTTTGCTAAGATCAACAGATGCAGTAGGCGTAGTCGTATATGGCGTCGCAGAATCCACAGATCGCTGGACATGCAAAGAATGCATTGCTGCAGCGTGAACTGAGCGTAAACTATGCGCAATGTGATTATTTTGACAAACTGAACCGTTACTGTTGGGTTTCGTTTGATAGCGTCTATAATTACGCGTTGAGTTTAGACTACCTTTTGTAGAATGGCTCACCGGAGCTAAAAAAATGTAAAAAAAATTACATTTCAAAAAATTAATAATTAAAAAAATTTTTTTATAAAAATAGTTGTTATAAAACAAAACAAATA
>JANSTW010055579.1:0-11938 GCA_027564275.1 Diadocidia ferruginosa
TGTCAGTTTTCAAATGTTAAAATATAGTAAAAGCAGCATCCCAGTTATACTGGGGGCTCTCGGACCGATTTTTTTATATAGAGGGTCACAAGTACTATGTAAAAGGGTCACTCATACATTATTGTCCTTTGTGCCCTTCCTCTTTGTGGTTTATTGTATCGCTCTAATAGTTTATTGTTATTAAAGGAACTTTTCCGTGGTCAGGCTAGATGAAATTCGATAAAAGCAATAACGATCCGCCCTATATATAGCAGCCCTACTGTGTATAATATTGTTCTTGACCAAGACTAGTTTTAATACTATGTCGATATCTGTCCTCATTCCAGAGTGATCCCTTGCTATTATGAAATTAATTTTCCAACAGAATGCAGGGATGTTTAAATATTCTTTTCATGAATGTCTAGACAAATTTTAAGATTTTCAATTAATTTTTCAGAATTTCTATTAATTTTAATTTTTTTTGTACAAAAAACGGACTTCCCTACAATTTTCGCTATTTAAAAGATTTGTAAAATTAACTCGAAAATTTATTGACTATAATATTTGCAATTAGCCCCGAAAACTTCCCGTTTGAATAAAAACACAAATTATTTGGATTTTTTTTAAATTTATTTATTTTTTGTTGGATCTTTCAACAAATTATTTTTTAAAAATACAAAATATTCTCTCATCACTCCTAGTCCATGATCAATCTACTTAGTGTGACCGGCCTTACGCATTTGTGTGAGAATATTGGCCAATTCTTCACGCTTCCTCTTTCCACGAATGTGTGTGCCCAAGCGAGCTTTGCAGAATTTCAGCGCACGCTTATCCTTGGAAATTTTCAACAATTCCATACAACGTTTCTCGTATGGAGCATGACCGACGACCTCACGTACCAAATCCCGTACGAATTTAGTGTGTTTGGTTTGGACCTGGAAAAGATAAAGAATTTTATATTAGTAGAGTCCATTATCGCTTAGAATTTCGATTTTTTTCGCGAAATAATTTTATCAGTGCCTGAAATTTAACCAGTTTACAAGAAGGTCAAATTCAAATAGATAAAATACCAAAAAAATATTGGCATCAATCTAATAGAAAATGACCAAATTCTTGGTGTCTGTGAATGGATAGTTGGTTTTCATCATTTTCAAAATGTTTCTTCCCCAAGAAAAAAAATCGATTTTCCACTTTTAAACTTACATTCTTTAGACGAGATGATCGTAGACCTTTGGCTTTTTTATCACCGGTATATTTTACATTTCGGATTTTGGCTGTTTTGTGGCCTTTGTTGAGACCAACGCAAATCTCGTATCGTACAGGCATCTACAAAAACAAACGAAATTCTTTGGTTATGTTCGTTCATATTAATTTTATTTATTTTTTATCGATTAATCGGACAAATATTTTCACAAATAATTAAAAAATATATTTAAGATCAATAATAGCAATGCAACTTGGGACAATTTCTACAAGATTAATATTATTTTTACGGATAAATGAAAATCGAACCAAATACCTTTAGAGTGACAACCGGAAAGAGTTCTGCTTTTGTTGGCCATTTTTGAATATACCTTGTGAGGTTGCGTTCGCATTTCGGTGTTGCCCGATGCGGCCGCTGGGTGAGAAATGAGCCGACTACATAATATTACATTTGGCGCGTATTTTCCAATTTATGTAAATAAATATACGCATTTCTATAAATATGCAATGGGATACTATAAATAAAACAATTTAATTTAATTAAATATTATTAATTTTCCGGATAATTTACGTTATTTATAATATATTCATTTTATTATTATTTAATATTATGCGATAATTGAGGATTGCATGTAAAAAACATCCCTGCAAGAAATAATGGCTTCTTTAAATGCACGCGCGTACAACAACAACAAAAAAACAAAATTTATTTTCCCGCCTCAGCTGCGACGAGTTGATTTATAAAAATTTGTATTTATTTTGTTTAATTATTTGTAATTGTAATTAATTAATAAAAATGGGTAAAAAACGAAAAATACCAACGGCTAAGTTTGCAGTAAAGACTAAAGGAAGTGGCGGCGGTGCAACTGCCGCAGTAAAGAAGTTACGCAGAAGTAGCCGTAGGAGTAGTTCAGGCGTCCAAAAACGGACCGCAGCCAAATCTAAAATCGCAGACTATGACCGTTGTAAGGACTGGATAGCTTCTCAAAAGAAGGAACATCATGAAGTAAAAGTGTTTTCCGAAACAGATGATAGTGACGAAGATAATGAAGAGGTGGTCAGATCATCTGATCAGGAATACATCAATGAAACCGCTGGAAATATTTCCGAGGTAATATAAAAAAAGTCTTGATATATATAGTCCATCATATTTAATCTTCATCTTTTTCTTTAGACAAACACGTGGGAGCATTAATCATCATCATCGTGTCCTTTACCCCAAAGCGAGGGAGCATAGGGACCATTTTACCCTTTTTAATCTGTTACCGTGGTTTTCATTGACGACTATATCAAAGAGGAGTGTTGTCAGCAACTCGCACTAGCCATATTTTTTGGTGATCAGTGGGGCGGGTTTTTACACTATCTGAGGAACCCTATCTGTTGGTATCATATATGGGCGGACCAACGGATTTAAGTGACTTCCGAACCACTGTGATCGCTTTGTATTTTCTAGAAAAACACCTGCGAAAGAAAGTTGTGAACATTTTTTGACTCTGCTGAGTCTCGAACCCACACAACCTCCTCTCGTAACTTCCGGAGTTTAATTGGCATTTTCCGCACTGTTAAACATCTGACCATAGCAAAGCGATTTGCCTTAGAGGTAAATTTGTTGCTCCACTCTATTGCCTTTCTTCTGTTTGCACTAAAACTGGGCTAAACTACACTTTAGCGCTTATGGCACCAGGCCCCAACGGACCCTTCCCCCGAAGATGGGGCCTTCCCAGACTTCGAAAACCACTATAAATCTTGGCGCTCTCTCTCCACTTGGACGAAGAAGGGGTCAAAGTTTGATCAAAATTTCAAAAAAATTTATATTATGGGAGGGAGGGCGGTGGTAAGAATGGCTTTTTACACTATATTGCCTTTCCCCTGGTTGAACCAAAAACTTCAAGCAGGAACGTCACAGTTGTTAACCAACAAAATTCCTTACAAGAGATTTTCGACATTCTATTCCATATGTTCCCATATAGGGTAAAAACCCGGTCCACTGATCACCAGTTGCTGACAACACTGCCATTGATACCATATGGCCAGATAGAAAAAGGGTAAAATAGTCCCTATGCTCCCTTGCTTTGGAGTAAAGAAGACGATGATGATTCCATGTTCCCAGTCATTTCCGTGTATTGTTGTCTTAAGAATCTTCAAAATAAGTCAATTCCAATTATTAATTTAATGAATTTTGTTTATCGCACAGGCACCATCAGGTGATAAACCAGAGAATGTAAAATATTTAACAAATTATGAGTGTGACTGGAAAAGATGCCGAACAGAGGTGGAGAATTATGACGACTTTAAGGTTCACATTGACGGACACATTGAAAATATCGTTGAACAAGATTCGTATGTTTGTCACTGGGACTTGTGCAACTTTAAAGTGGACAACCTGAAAGCGTTACGAATTCATTTGTACTATCACGTGTATCACACAAACCTCAAAGTTTGTGGCGAAAATCAATTGGATGGTAAAAAGTTGCCCAATTGTGTGATCGACTCAAGGCGTCGCAATTTAATTCCGGAAAATTTAACCGAATCAAAGTGTGATTGGAGGGATTGCAATTTTAAATCGGAAAAAATATACAAATTTTTCGATCATATGCGTGAGCACTGTCTGTTCGAAGCATCGTTACGAAGATCGCGAAAGGATTGCTTTCAATGTGGTTGGAACGAATGTGAAAAGACGTTTAAATTGAAACAAAGGTTTATGGAACATTTGCGAATTCATTCCAATCAAAAACTATTCGCCTGTCCGAGTTGTGGATCATCGTTTAAGGCATACAATAGATTTCACGATCATTATAAGCGACAAGCAGTAAATAGTAAGAAAACTCAATATACAGGCTGACCACTGCTTTGCTTTTGTCTTGACTTATTTTTTTTTTAAATTTTCAGTTCTTCTTTCTACTTTATAGACATTTACCGTGTCAGTTGTTTACACAGTGAGCAAAAACTGAGTAAATAAAATTGAATTTTAAAACTTTTGTATATAAACTTTAAACCCCTCCCCCTCCGAAAGCAAACACTCCCTCCCCAAAAAGTCACTGCATATTTTTCACATTCGGGGGATGGTCATGTCTGGACCGGAACATGCTGTGGCATCCAAAAGCCCTGGCACCGAAAGCCGTAGCATCGAAAAGCCCTGGCATCGAAATGCCCTGGCATCAAGTTTGTATAGAAAAACTTTAAAATGGAATATTTTTTATGGTAAATTAGAATCTGCCGCCCCTATCTTATCGGTGGGAGGCTCTATCTTTCTTTCTTCAAAAAATCGCGACAAAATTTATTTATTTTTCTGCGATTTTATCCTTTTTTTCATAAAATTTGTATAATAAATTCAAATTTCGCTTCCAACAAACCTCGCAAGTTTTTGTCAGTGGTCAGCCTAAAAAAATATTTTTTTCATTAGCCCTCTACTTCTTTTTCAGACGACTATCAATGTGTTCAATGTTTAAAATGTTTCTACAATGAAGAACTCCTCGCCTCCCACATGTACTTCCATGTTAACTGTTACAAATGTACATTGTGTAACATGACATGCCCGTCACCGTCGGCTCTGGCCAAACACGTCCGCTACGTACATGTTACCGAGCGGCCCATTAAATGTACGCATTGTGATCAGCGGTAAGTGTGAAAGATTTGTAAAAATTTTAATTAATTTAAAGTAAATTTATTTTTAGGTTTGTTGTAAAGGCAGATGTAGACCGGCATATTCAAATAATGCACGAGAAAATTGTCTACGAATGTGAAGAATTCGGTTGCACGTTTACCGCCAAAACGTTGTATGTTTTGAAAAAGGTAAAATTCGATTTTTTTTTTCTATTTTATGATTTAGTCATAAATACAGTACAGCGGACCTTCCCAGTATAGGGATAGGTTAATGTCAAATCCCAGAATTTAAAACCAACTTCAGTTAATTTAGTTTAAAACCCTAAAAAAAGAGAACTTTCTTTTTCGGTTATATCAGGGGGTTCCCCTGATTTTTTTATGTGGCAGGATGTCTTAGAAGGGCAAATGCATTTTCCGCAGCACCAACACCGGTGATGTTTTTGTTTTAGTTTTTCACAATTTGCCCCAATTTTTATGGGTGAAAGAGGAGGATACGCCAAAATTCAATGAACTATAAACAACCCCTATAAATATTGATATTAAGTTGGCGATCTCACTCTACTACGACTTTTAGGGGAAACGCCGCTTTCTGCAGGAGAGGTGTTTAAAGTTTGTATGCAAAAATTTTAAATGGCAATATTTTGATTCCTCACCTATACAGAATGGAAGGTTAGGCAAACTGAAATTTTTTGTAGTGTGAACTAAGAAGGGTTACCCTCCTTTTCGAAATCGGAGGGGCTTAACTTTTCTATGAAAAATATTGAAGTATTTATTTATAGGGGTTGTGTGAGGTCAAATGAAAGGTCTTGACAAGGGCTACAACTTTAGTTCTGAGGGTTGTGGTCTCCTATCAGGAGGGATTAAAAAATGTCTTGGAAGGAAAATTTTTTTTCCTTTCTGCGGGCAGAAGGAAGAACGATAGACTGAAACCCTAAAATTGTAGCACTGGTCAATACCTTTCATTTGAATATACACAACTCATAAATGTTTATTATTTTTCATACAAACGATAAGCCCCTCTCATTTTGAAAGGTTGGAGAGGGTGACCCCCATAAGTTCACACTGTAAAAAAATTGAATTTGCCCACTGTATATGTATGACATCATAATATTGTATTTTTAAACTTTTGCATACAAACTTTAAACCCTCCTGCTGAAGGGGGGGGGTCCTAGTATATTTTTTCGTCGGGGGATTTTCTTGTAGAGGATTACAGGATGAAGATGGTGAAGTCCTCTTAGGAGCATATTCCCTATACTGCAGTTCAGCCCAAACTTTATATCACTCTGGGGTGAAGGGCCAGAAGCCGATTTTACACTCAGGGCATCGCTTCTCGACAAATCAGCCCTCCCATCCAAGAAGGACCGCTATACTGTATTTCAGCCATGATTTCTAGGTCTGACCATATATGTCTCTTTTCTAATTTCTAACAGCACGACCAAAATGTTCACGAAAATGCAATTTCAATATATGCGTGTCATTGTTGTCCGAATAAATATAAACAAGGATGTCTATTGTCTCAACATTTAATAAAAAAGCATGGCTTCCAATTGCCATCGGGCCACCCGCGTTTTACCTATCGGCAAGCTTTGGACGGCTTTCATCGTTTGCAAACAATGAGAATGGAAAGTCTGGAGGTGACACAACAGATAATGTCACCGTCACATAATGCCGAAAATGATTTGCATGGTTGCAGTTTTGCCGTATCGAATATAGCGAAAACCGACAAAGGATTTTCATTAAATGTTTCGATAGCACCGAAAGATGTTGTCCCACATGCAGAAGAAGGCGAATCTCTATCGACAATAGCTATCCATAATTTGAAAGAAGAAAAATCGCTAGATATCCCCTTTGATGATGATGCCAATTCAGAAAATACTGAAAAATTGGGTCGATCATCAATGATCAAAAAAGATGATGACGTAGTCGTCTCTACTACATCAGTTCTGAAAAATATTACCGATTTCTCGGTGATGAAACGCTATTTGAAGAAAGAACAACATAAGAATATTATCATAGAGGTGAACGATGTTGATGGAGCGGGAAATGTTCTAAAGACTGGTGTTATGAGAGCAGATGAATTTCGTATAGGTGGTGGCACTTTGTGAGCAACGCGGGCGGTGAGTATCGATTAATTTTTGTTTTATCTATAAAATAATATAATTGGAAAAACGAATTAAATTTATTGAAGTTTTGCCATATACAACTTTATCTCTTATAGTTTGGGGCATATCCACTAGGGTGGGTCGATTTAATAAATTCCGTTTGTATAAAGATTATCGAAAATTGAGAAATTCAATTATGTGTGGGGGCTCAAAACTTGCCGATGCTGTGATGGTAAAAAATGTGCCTTTGGTGACCTTGTAATATTCGAAGAAATAAGAAGTTCGCGTTGGGTCCTCCATGATTTCTCAGACGGGTCTTTAGATTTTGATTCTTTAAATTTGAATTAGTTTGAATCTTAACTTTGGGCATTGTCTAAAGTGGAATTTTAATTTAAGGGCGATAAAAACTATATGCCCCTTAAAATATGCAAATTTTTAAATTTTATATTCTTTACATGAGCGTAACTTAATTCCGCTGTGACGTGCAGTAGTGCGGTTACAGGGGCAAGTTGATTGACATTAATTATCGAACATTTCAGTCATCTTTTTTGTGTCTCTATTTTATAATATAGGAAAACAATGATGAGAAAGTTTCAGTAGCGACATCTAACATATCCTCCTTCAATCAATGAATTTTCTTTCTAAAAATGAATGAGATATCAGATATCGGTACTGACATTTTCTTTCATTGTTTCACGTTACTTAAAATAAATATACTTTGGTATATTAGAACTCGGATTAAAACGCTTAGTTGGCTATACCTTGTGTATTATAATATAACGATTTTTATTTGTATATCTTGACGATATTATAAAAAACTCAATTCATTTCATTATCTTCATCTAAATTAACATCAGGTATATCGTAAGGCATTGCCATTGGTCCCTCCTCGTTGGGATCCATCATTTCGACGTCCCTGCATCTGGCCGCCTGGAGTTCACGTCTTATTTCCGGTGTTAGCTTAGGATGTTGTTGTTTTCTGCGAAGAAAATAAATATTATTTATTATTAAAATTAAATAACCCAAAATTTACCTTAAAACCGCAAACAGCGCCTCTTTCTGTTCGGACGAAATGTCATTTTTGTAGCGTTGGACGAAGGTGAGGAAGCTCTGATGCCACAGGACGGGCATTTCACGTTTGTCATTTTCAAAACGAACAAAATGAAAGACGGCCGCATCAACAACTCGATATGGGAGCGCATAACGTTTGTCCAAAAATATACGAATAAATATTGAATTGGCCCCCGTGCACTCCATTTCGCAAATTTTCAACAAACAAGCCGACGAATGCAGTACCGGAATAGGATTCCGTGCTGTTACACTGCCAAAGATGATGGCCTCGCGTAGTGTACAGTCGCCCGACTCAAGCAACGGCAAAATTACGCCTTCCATAAAAAGCGGCCGGCTTGAAGAGGGCCTTTTTCAATGAATTATATAAATGTGCGTTTAGTTTTCTGTATTCGCACAGATCGTCTCGAATTCGTGGCAAAAGTACTAAATTATAAAATCTTTGGGCCATATGCTGAGCTAAAATAGAACAAAATATTCGAGTTCCCTGAAACATTGCCGACGCACTCCAATTGTGCGGTTCAGTTATAAACAGAATTTGTTCCCAATTCCTTAACTTCGGAATAATTTTAAAAGCTTTTGGTACTTTTCCGTTGCGGTATTTCTTATCATAACATCTCGAACGCCTTCGTACATTTCCTTAACACGCGGATCTAAATATTCCAGCTTCATTGAACCCACGTCTGACAATTGTGTATGCATTTCGGATTGTTTTTCAGCAATTCTCTCCATTATCACATCGACCAATTTACGAGTTTTTTGTCCCTCTCTGAAAAAGCCAAAAAATTAGTTTAAATTAATTTCGAAAAAAACCACCCTACCTATTTGAAACATTTCCAACGCTCTTGCATCATCAGCGCTAATTTTAATATCAAAGAAATAATTTTCATCAACATCTGGTCGCTCTTCCTCCTCTTCATCTTCTGATAAATCTGAATTTTTGTCTGCCCCTACAAATATGCAACATTAAAAACGGACCAATTTTCTCTAAATCGCAAAACAATTACCTAGTTTATTGAGTTTTTCCTAGGAGCAAAGGGATTTGACGACGACAATTTGCCCGAAACAGTTTGAGTGAGGCTGGGTCCAAAATTATTAAATTCGGCTTGTTGTTGTCGAGCAGCTGTTAGAATTTTATGAGAAGCACGAGCATCAACATACTAAATAAGAAATTAATTTAATAATTAAAACAATATTAACACTGCAAGAACGTTCCTCCTCCTCTTCGGCACGAAGTCTTATTTTAAATTTTCCTTTTGTTTTGGCCACCCGACCTTGGGTGATTTGTTCGTCCAGGGGAACTTTTTGTTCGGCAGCTGGTGCCTGACCGAATTTCTTGTTTTTCTTTGCTGCCTTTCCCATATCTTCGCTGCTGCTTGTTGTATTTTGGGTAATCAGTAAATGCAAATATCAATTTTTTTGCTTCTATAAAATGCACATGCTTTTTAAAGCGATCAATTTATAAATAATATGAATTCTATTTTTAGAACATAACCTAAAAATTAAATTATGAGTAATTCACAATAAGTGTGTTAAGTATTTTGTTATATCGTGACATGAGAACCATATAGTTCTAACTGCAATGTAATTCCTATTTAGATTAGAATTGTATGGTTCTCATGTCGCGATATTTTGATATTTATTTTAACCCTCTTTTTATCTAAATCGGACAATTTAAATTTTTGAAAAAGTTTCCTAATTATTCCATGTTTTTCTAATTTTTATCAAACATTTTTAGATTCAATGATTTCTCTGACTTTTGCTCAGTTATTTTTAACTTGATGAAACTCGATAGCGAATCGATAGAGGCTTGCAAAACAATAATTGTGCTATAGGAGGCAGTTTTATTTGTGGATTTTTTTCATCTAAATCAGACAATTTAATTTTTTGAAAAAAATCCCTAATAATTCCATGTTTTTCTGATTTTTTATCAAATATTTTTAAATTCACGGAACTCGATAGCGAGGCTGCCAAAACAATGATAATGCTATAGGAGGCCATTTTATTTGTTAATTTTTTTCATCTAAATCGGACAATTTATATTTTTTTTAAAAATACCTTATAATTGGTGCTTACAAACAAACGGACAGATAATTTTTTGTAATATTTTTTTCTGAATCCGGTCATCATAAAATAAAAAAAATATAATAAAAACTGCTTCGCTCGCAAAAATACACGATTAAGAAATATTTGCGGACCATTTTATTATTATTGTAGTCAGCATGGAGCCGTGTTTATCGTTACGGCTTTGTGTTCAAGAGGTTGTGGGTTCAAGACTCGGCAGGGCCAAACAATTTTTACAACTGGGCTATTACCTTTGATTCGCAGGTGTTTAAAAAAGCGATCGCAGTGGTTCGGATGTCACTCGTCGGTCCGACTATATGATACCAACAGATGGGGTTCGTCATATAGTGTAAAACCCACCTCACCAAAAAATATGGCTAGTGCGAGTTACTGACAACACTCCACTTTTGATATGGCCGTCAATTAAAACCATGGTATCATATAGAAAAAAAAGGTAAAATGGTCCCTATGTTCCCTCGCTTTGGAGTAAAGGACACGATGATGATGATGATTTTATTGTAACACGGTTTTTCAATGTATTTTACCTTTTTATGGGCTAAACAATTTTTATTGTCGGAAGTGTAAATTCGCGACTTCAGGGTTAATAATATATTAAGTATTTAAGTACGTGTCGATCGTTAAGTATATATTCATACTTAAGTACGTCGCGGACACACAAGTAACGTGTTACCACTGTGTTGTGTGGTGGGCTGTCATATTATCGCTGCGCTGTACAAATACAAATTATTGGAAAAGTGAAAAACCTATAAAAGTTTCGTGAACTGTGGAGGAAAATATTATTGAAATAATTTTCCTGGTTTTATTCGAAATATTAAATATTGTGTAGTGCAAGAAAATATTGTGAACTGGTAGACTGAACGACCGAAGAACTATGAGTAAATTAACCGGATTTGAAGACAATCCATTTGGCGAACCAATGGTCGATAATCCCTTTGCCGTAAGTTCAACATTTAGTCATCATTTTTCTTTTTGTATTTCGCATTTTGTTATCTTATTTTTTGTGTTAATTAATTTTTTGTTATGGGTGTAGGATCCAACGACGACGGCGGCACAGGCTAGAGTGAATGCTACAAATAATGCAATCGTGATATTAGATGACTACAATCCGTTTGAGGAGGAAAATAATAAAAATTCAGCATACAGCGACGGAAGCCATAATGTGATTACTGGTCCAAAGAACAATATGTCCTCGCCGCCGCCACAGATTCCAGCTTACAACCAAAGTAGTCAGTCAAGTCATCAGGCATATGGAACTGCCCCACAAATATCGACAGCTGAATTGCAAAGACAAAAGGAAGAGTTGGACCGGAAGGCGGCCGAATTAGAGCGTCGCGAGGAGGAATTACGATCAACAAGTACGGGAACTCGTCGTAATAATTGGCCACCTTTGCCGGAAAAATGTTGTGTGCAACCTTGTTTCTATCAGGACATTGGCGTAGAAATACCCACAGAATTCCAAAAAATTGTTAGACAATTATATTATTTATGGATGTGTAAGTACAACTACTACTACTCACCCAGTGTTATGCCATCAAAATTGTTCTTCTCATTCTAGTTTATGCAATGGTTATGGCCGTTAATATAATAGGCGGAATGATTCTGATGTTTCACAAAGGTGACTATGGCACTTTTGGAATAAGCATTATGTATGCGTTCCTATTTACGCCGGCTTCTTTCTTGTGCTGGTAAGTTTGATTTGGCAGGTTTTGTTGGAGTCTTCCGGTCCTATTTCTATAATTATATTATAGAAGTACAAAAGATTTAAAAGGCCCCATGTAATTTTTCCCCCAGCACCCCCCACCTCCCCTTAAAAAAATAAAAATTTAATTTACTGGGGAAGAACTTAGTCCAACGGATACGTGTCCATAGAAGCCGTAGCTTTAGACAAAAAGAAATTT